>JAGKTI010000057.1:171377-185679 GCA_018397915.1 Birgus latro
TATGTGTGTGTGTGTGTGTGTGTGTGTGTGTGTTTTAGCTACCGGACAGAAGCACAGTCGAAGACAAATGTTTGCCAAATATTGCCATACATACCCTCTAATTTTAACTTTCCTCTGGTGGTCAGTATTCCTCATCTGAAAGGCTTGGTATGCTTCTCAGTTCATAGATGATTCTCCTTGATACAGTATCATGCATTAGGGAGGAAAACAGTGGATACGACAAGTAGACACAGGCAAGAAAGGAAGAGAGACAGGCGAGACTCAAAAAAGGAAGAGAAAAGAGAGGCACAGACAGGAAAGGAAGAGAGACAAGAGATACATGGGGAAGATATGGGAAGTGGAATAAAACTGTTCTTCAGAAATGCTACAAGAGCTTTTTTAAAAATGCGGCCACTTGTTCCAGACTTTGATTTCTTTCAGTTTTACGCGACGATTTTGCTTCGTGGGTGTTTCCGTGCGTTTAACTACTGCATACTCTTTTCACTTGAACTTGGCCTAAATTTGACATCGTTGACTATATTCATTTCACTTGAACTTGGCCTAAATTTGAGCTCTTTGACTATGCATTTTCATTTTGACGTCTTAAATTTGAGATCTTTAACTATATTCTTGTCGCTTTAACTTGATCTAAATTTGGTCTCTCCATTTTGAATGCTAAGTGCTAGCAGAATACCAACACTAAAATACGATGCTAGTCAACAAGGAGTGCTATGGAAAGGTTGTTGAGCCGTTGTATTGTCTGATTCTGTTACTGTATCAAATTTAACTCTAGAGAACGATGCTTATCACGAGAAACTGCTATGGAGGATGCAGATCCGTAGCAATGTCCATTTCTGCCACTGTAGCTAAAAATTAACGTTAAAATTATTACAGCTGTCTCATATGCCTTTTTTTTTTTTTAGGTTTTTATTCTCTCTCTCTCTCTCTCTCTCTCTCTCTCTCTCTCTCTCTCTCTCTTCAAGTATGCCATCACATTCATGCTTGCTCCAGTGTATGATCACTATTTTCGCTTCGAGCTTTTACACAGCACACACCACCCTCCATCTGCCATACCTGTGCATGTTATAACCAGGTGAAACACGTTCGCGTTGATTGGATGGCTGAAAAAGACCGCTGCGTTCACGTTGCATTGTGTACTGTGGCAGTTTGGGTGATGGGTGGGCGAGCGGACGGTGTACAGTACGAGTTATTGGGTTATACTGGGAACTAAGGTGTGTGGACTATACAGCATATTTGCTGTCCAGTCTGATGGTAAAGTTCTCACACTTTGATGTTTTACAGTTTGTCTATTTTAAGATCATGCACACTGCTTCTGTATCACTGGTAAAAAGGTTTAATGTTATACTTATTGATGGATACCCTCTTCATTATACAGAGAGAGGACAACAGATTTAACTGGTGGCAGCAAAAGAGAGGTGTTGTCACTTAGTGTAGGCAGGATACAGAACAGAACGTGTTTGCCGTAGAAAGACGAAAATAGTGAAATGGTTTAGGTTTAGCCAATTGGAAGTTAAGTGATTCAAATCACGGAAGCAAAGCAACACGTCCTATCCCACGTGGAGGCGTCCCTCTCCAGCAAGAATAACATTAGATAATTATATGTCGCAGGATTCTAGACATTTAAGGTATGGCGGAGAATGAGAATGAAGGGTTATGGTGGGGGGTGGAGTGGGAGACGTAATGGAAGCCTGATGTTCATAATTAGGGCCGTATTCTAAATGGCTTTGGGTGTTTCGTAACACTTCTGTCTTAGCGATTTATTCCTTATATTACACCTAAATATTTTCTTGTATGTAACTGATGTAGGAATGACGATTGTAATGAATATTCTATATTAAGTGACTTTGGAAATTTCGTAGCACTTCTTCAGCGATTTATTGCTTACAGTGCACCTAAGTAACCTTTCATAACTTGCTTATGCAAATTATGTCGATATTAAAACGATGTAAACAGAATAGAAGAGAGTGTATAACATGAAAAAAAAAATAAGTCACTAAGGAGGAGGTGCTACGAAGCCTCCTTTGCCATCTAGAATACAGGCGTAAGGTTAGGAGCAGGATAAGTCAGAGTGAGAGGGGTGACGAAGGGCAAGTTAGTGGGGAGCGAGGAGAGGGGGAAGCAGGTGGGGGGGCATAATGGAAATATGATGTTCATAATTAGACGCATTATGGGAATCACACACACCTATCCAGATTTGATCAACTTGAAGAACACTAGATGAAGTTTTATATTTATTTATTATTTTAACAATTATTTGACCCAGCTATTTGTCCTTTTGAAAATTAGTTCGTGAAACAGAAAAACAGCAAAAAATTATGCAGTCGGTGTACATAATTTTCACAGAACCTTTCGTGATCAGCATCTCTTTCCATTGTTAATCTCTCATTACAGGTCAACATTCAGGATGGAGAGATGGCATTTTTAGGCCAATTTAGGGTGCAAAACGTGCAGTAGATCCATTCACGTTATTTTCACCCAGCCTGATCCTTAACTCCTTTCAGCTCAGTCGATGGGCAAAAGGAGTTAGGCTGGAGGATAAATCTGACAAGTAACCAAGGAGACGCATTCCTACCTCAAAGGCAGTGCTCAACAAATTTCAAGCAACCACGACTTAGTATTCAAGTTAGCCTATAGGAGTGACGAAGTTCCGTCAGATGAAAACAAACGGACTATAGTTACACAGTGAGCTTGCCAACACAAGTCCACAAGGGGAGGTCGTTGCAACTCCTGAAAGACGACTTGCGACAACTCTCAGCCCAGACTAAACTCTCGCAACGAGGTTACTAAATGTTTCCACATGGCGTAGAGGTTGGGAATCAAATTACAGTTCTTGTACCTTGACTTGGCCCAGACTTTCATCCTTTGGTTGCCTATTCACGTAGCTCAGTGGCAGAAAAGACAGTGATACGGCACTACATTTTTTTCCGTAGTGCCTCTTCTCTGGCACCTCATACTCTAGTTTTAATCTATTAGTAAAGCTCAGTGGCAGAAGGAGAAACAAGGATGCCGCTCTACATCCTTTCCATAGTACTCCTTAATGATTCGCATCATATTCTAGTGTTAATCTCTTGTTACCGCGCAGAGGCAGAAAAAGACAATGCAACGGCCCTGCATCTGTTTCATAGCTCTCTCTCTCTAACTGTCATCAGATTACAGTGTTAACTGATTGCTGCCACTCAGCACTCAAGATGGAGAGATGGCAATTTTAGGCCAAGTTAAAGTGAAAAGAGCATAGTAGTTCATAGATCCGAGGGCTAGTTTGACTCATTCTTTGATGTGATGAAGATAGAAAACTATATATTCTTAATTCATGAAAAGTTATAGTTAGCTGTCAAGGTCAGTAATGTATAGGATCGTAGGATTTTTTTTTTGGGGGGGGAGGGGGAGGCGGGGGCTACCACGCTTCATACTGGTACATTTATAAATGCCTCACTTCATACTAATACACCTCACACTGTTTCTTTTAAAGAGATAATGAATGGAGAAAGGAAAAACAAAGGAAATAAATTAAAAGGCCATGCGCCTAAAGGCATCTTTCACTCATAAGATATTTATAATAACTGGATTTAATTAAAAGTGGATTAAATGTTTGTGGGAAGCAATTCCCAGGAAGTGAATTCCAGAGAGCAGTACTTCTGGGGATAAATGAGTTTTGATAAGCAGAGGTACTGCAATGTGGGGGAGAGAGTGGAAGTTCATGGGCTCTCCCAGCTGCCCGAGTATTTCGGGAGAAAATGTGAAGGGGAGACACAATTGAGGCAAGTTCGTTAGAGCATTTACGGTAAAAATATCGGTAAAATAATGCAAAAGATGCACACACCGCACACTGCCACACTTCACATTATTGCATTGCACATTACCCAAGTGTACTCTGCCGCAATTGTACACTCCCACACTTCACACTGATACACATTGTTCAGTCATACCTCACACTGCCACATGTCACACTGTCACACTTCCCACTGCCACAGCTCTCAGTGCCACACCTCACATTCTCACAATTCACACAGGTAGAGATTACTTTGCCACACCTCACATTTTCACAATTCACACAGATAGACATAACTCTGCCACACTTCCCACTCCCCCCCCCCCCGCTCTCTCTCTCTCTCTCTCTCATTCTCTCTCTCTCCAACTTTATTGTTAGGTAAGTTACACAGTACGTAGAACTTTAACCTTACCTGCGCATTGCTCGTCCCTGCAGATACCTACCCGCTCATGGTACAATAGATCTTGCACTAACCATATATTTACATGAACAGTTATGAAAAAATCGTGTATATTAACTGTGTGGAGTAGAGAAGAAAACGTTTGATACGAAAGGTGGTCCTCATATAGCACTCCGCTCGAAACTATTCTGGCAGTATTATATGTATTGTAGAAATGGCTGTCTGCTGATGTGGGTGTGGCTGTGGCAGGGGGAATAAGAATGAATGAAAAATGTAAGGTAGGCACTGTTGATAGTGCTGAGTCGTCCCAAACGCAAATCGCCCAGCAAAGTGAAAGAGGAGGGTAAGATATGGACCCCCTTTTATCAGTTACTAAAGAGCTTTGTTTATGATCTACGAACTTAATGAACTTACATCCGCCACTGTCTTGTAGTTATTGTGGCTCCAAACCTATCTGAATATGAACTTGGTGGGCTGCAGGCTGAAGTTGCCCTCCTCCTGCAACCCTCCATCTTCTCTTCAGGGGATAGGAAGAGGAGTGAGGGACGTTTGTATAGCTGAGCAGCAGAACAACCTGGTTATATCGATGCCACCAAGGGTAGGCGTCCCTCTGCGGCTTCCTGTTTTATATTGTAGGAATTATGTTGTGGACTACTAAAGCTTGTCCTCGTACATATCGCTGTGTCATAGGTGGCATAGGAGGCTTCGTAGCACCTCTTTCTTAGCCATTTACTTTGCATATTACATCATCATCATCATTATCATCCGGACCTCCTTTCTCACCTAGGGCAGGGTTCATGCATATTCCTTATATCGTCTTGATATCGACATGCTTTGAAACAGTGCCAAAGTAAGAGATACTGAGATGTAATGTGAAAAATACATCGCTTAGGAAAAACAGCCACGAAATCATGCAACGGGTAATATAGGATTGAATGGTGTTTTGTTAATGGGTCTAGATATAGAACGTGAAAATATTCACATCTGTGGCATGTAGAGTTCCTTGGAGTGACAGACAGACAAATGAGGAAGTTAAGGTGCGTTCCATGGCTGATGTGGATGTACAGTACTGAAAAGGGTCAGAAGTATCACGGGATGATTTAGCCAATTGGGGAAAGCTGAGAATAGCAGTGTATGTGAGAGAAATGGAGGGGGAAAGGGAAAGGGGAGACCAATGATAAAGTGACGGAATGGGGGGAAAAGGTATATGAATGAGGGCGGTGTGGTGGGGAGAGAGGGCAGCCTGATTACGAAGGACAGGACGTGGAGGCGATTTGTTTGTAGCCACCTCTTCCGGAATTAAGATGTCTGCCTATAGAAAGATAGCTAGACAGATTGAGATAGATAGATTTTTAGATAGATAGACAGATAGATATACAAACACAGACAGGAAATTTCCTACAGTAAACAAAGTCATAACGGTAGCACTGGCCTCGTTAAGTCCCTGTACCCTAATGGAGGTACGGGAACGTGGCCGCCTCTCTTCCGAATCACTCACTCGGGTAAGCATGTCTTTGATGAGGTCGGCCCGGGCATTTACCGACAGTAGAGCCGTAACACTCTCAGAAGAGGCGCCGTAACTCATTTTCCATATGTTTCTTCTTTCCCTGCTTGCCATACTTCTTTCCTTCCATCTGCAATTCCCATTTTAACGCGTTTCACGGTTTTTCAAACATTAATGACCCAATGAACATACAGTTTTTCCCTGCATATGCAACTTTTACATTATTTCCAGTTCATTACGCAACTACATCCATATTAAAAGAATGTAAAAATAACTTCCTGGGTATATTAATAATTTTAGTATAGAGATGTCATTATCTTCTTAATGTAGCCAACGCCAAAAAATTTCATTGGTCTTAATAAAGCCGGGTGTAGATGGAAGGAATACTGAACAAAATGTGTTGTTGAGGTAGAGGCAGTAGGCACCCTCCTAAACCACAAATCAGGGGAACATTGGCGGCAGGTGAGCTACACAACAGAGTCATGGACGCTAGAATGCAAAAAGAAAAAAAAGCGAGGGCAATGGAAATTAATTCAATAACAGGAGGTACATGTGGAAGGGCAATTAAGCCCATCTGACGCCTCACTGCTCACAGACTGAAGCTTAAAAAGGCTCAATCCCTGACACAGGTGCACAGGTAATGGGGATGGCGGGGTGGAGGATTCCAGCAAATGAACTTATCAGATTCAAGAAAAATGGAAATATCTGAAATGAAGTGTAGATACATAGTTTGATACTGAACATACTGATTTTATCACGTAGTTGAATTAGGGGTATGTTACGTCGGATACCAGACTTATGATTATCCTGCGTACGTTGTCAAATGGTTTGGCCTAAATAAATACATATGAGATTTTCTTGACATTAAAACTGTTAAGTCAACACAAAATCTGAAATTTGTCTTGATCCGTTATACTCTGCGGTACTTAATGACGCTACAGGCTGATACACATTACCCAACGGTACGGAATTTCATTTCATATTCCATATTTCTGTCTATATATCTATCTATCAATCTGTATGTGTATGTGTTCGTTTGTTTGCCTGTGTGTGTGTGTGTGTGTGTGTGTGTGTGTGTGTGTGTGTGTGTAGAGCGATGACCGTTTTCAATTACGAATAGAAGCATACGTATACATATATACTGTAAAATATGCCTGAACACATAATGTATATACGCACATATACGAGCATACATTCAAATATGCATACGTATGAATGCTCTTCAGTATATCTGTTGTGCACAGTACACATGTACAGAATGAATGAAATTGACTTGGCGACGCAACAGCAAGGGTCATATGCCGCCGAACACAAAAACTGTAAAAAGGTCAGCATAATGTAAAATCAATAAAAGGAGGAGACATAGAACACTCCAAAACTAAAAGACAAATATAAGTGAGAAACACCATAAAGAGAGTTATAAGAACAACATTAAAATATAAATTTAAAACGAATTGAGCGCTATAGCTTCCTCAGTAGGCCAGCATGAGTTAAAAAAGAGAAAGTGCCTCCTTTTGCAGTACAAGCCTCCTCCCCAAGCACCAAGGAGAGAAGGTAGGACCCGTCACCGGTCCGGCACCTTGAAAGGTACCGCTGACGAAAGTCTCCCAGACTGGGGCACTCCACAAGAATGTGCCGTACTGTCAAAGGAACTAGGCAATCATCACAAAAGGGAGGGGGAGCCCTCTCCATTAAAAAACCATGGGTCAGCCTAGTGTGACCAATCCGCAGGCGAGCCAAGGCTGTCTCCCACTGGCGGGACATTCCTACATACCCTCCATTACCCAGGTCTTGACGAATACTACGAAGCTTATTTGAGCCAACGGCATCCCACCTCTTCTGCCAACAAGAACGCGCAGCCGTCATACTGGCTACACGGAGATCCTCAAACGGGACACGGTAAAGAGGAGAGAATTGGCGTGATGCAGCAGCTTTCGCTATGGAGTCAGCTCGTTCATTGCCCACAACCCCTACATGGGCAGGGACCCAACACGTCTTTACAGAGTACCCACGCCTATTCAACAAGTAGAGCCACTCCAGGATGGCCAAGACTAGGGGATGAGATGAGGAGGTACAAGACAAAGCTTGCAAGGCACTGGCAGAGTCACTAAAAATGATAGAAGATGGAGGTAAACTAAAAATCAATTCTACTGCAACTAAAATAGCAGTAAGTTCAGCAGTAAAAATGGATGTGGAAGGAGGGAAACTCCCGCCACGGCTAAAATCATTAAGGATGACGCCAAACCCAGTCCCAGAATGGGATTTGGACCCATCTGTATACACAGGGATTGAGTCACTGTGGGTAGTGGCATGTTCCAAAAAGTAAGAGAGGGCCGCCTGTGAGGAAAGGGAGGTCTTTCTCTCTGGGAAGTAAACACACGGTTGAACCTCTGGAAGAAGCCATGGAGGCACTCGGGAAACACGTACTGGGCAAACAGGGGAGGAGGGAAAACACAGCTCCTCCATGGCAGCCCTTACTCTGTACCCAAATGGGTGGGGATGGTGAGGATGGGTGTTGTAAAAGTGGTGAAGAGTAATCTCAGAGACAGCCCTACTACACAGAGAGTTGGGAAGACGGTGGAGGCGGTGCCAACACCGCACTAATAAGGACTGTCTACGGATATCCAATGGTGGCTCATTTGCATCAACCAACAGACTAGGTATCGGTGACGAGCGGAAAGCCCCAGTAGACAGACGGATCCCAGCATGATGGACTGAATTTAATGGGCGTAGCCGTGCCTCCGAAGCAGACGAGTACACCTCACACCCATAGTCTAGTTTGCTCCTCACTAAGGTACGGTAAAGGTGTAGCAGGGTAGTTCTGTCGGCGCCCCATGACAGATGTGACAAGGTCCGTAGGAGAGAAAGGGCTCGATGACATGACTGACGTAAAGAGCGGATATGAGGGACCCATGTCAACCTCCTATCGAAAATAAGGCCAAGACACCTTGCCTCACCTACAACTCGCACTCTCTGGCCGTACAATTGGAGGTCTGGGTCTGGATGTATGCCTTTCAAATGACAGAAATGTAAGGCCACTGTTTTAGTTGGTGAAAAACGGAAGCCATGTATGGTAGCCCAGTGTGAGACCCTGTCCAGAGCAAGCTGCATTCTGCGCTCTGCCACAGCCATTCGGGAAGCAGCAAACCATAGTGTTAAATCATCAACATATAGAGAGGCAGATACTCCTTCTGGAACTGATGCTGCAATACCATTCAACGCAATTGCAAACAGGGTCGCACTAAGGACACTCCCTTGAGGCACCCCTTCCTCCTGAGGGTACGACGTAGACAAGGTGGAACCAGCTCGAACCTTAAATTTACGATCACGAAGGAAATCGATTAGAAACAGGGGCAGTCTTCCACGTAATCCTATAGAGTGTAGTTCCTTGTATATCCCAAATCTCCATGTTGTGTCGTATGCCTTTTCCAGATCAAAGAAAACGCATACTAGGTGCTGCTTCCTAGCAAAGGCAGCACAAACTGCTGCCTGAAGACGTACCAGCGCATCTGTTGTTGAACGATACTTTCTAAAGCCAGACTGACAATTAGAAAGAGACTCATTCCTTTCGAGGAAATATGTAAGGCGAGTATTAACCATTTTTTCAAACAGTTTGCACATGCAGGACGTCAAAGCAATCGGCCTATATTCAAGAGGACTGTACCCTGCTTTCCCTGGCTTTTGGAATGGCAATACAATAGCTTCACGCCAAGAGGTGGGTAAAGAAGAGTTCCTCCAAATTCTATTAAAAAGGTTGAGGAGAGAACACTGTGTATCCTCATCCAAGTGCTGGAGCATCGCGTATGGTATGTCATCCGGCCCTGGAGATGTGTCATGACAAAGGGAAAGGGCAAACTGTAGCTCGTGAGAAGAGAAAAGGAGATTGTACGTTTCCCTATTCTCCGAACAAAAGTTCAGCACCTTAGCTTCCTCCAACTCTCTGTGTCTAGAAAACGTTGAAGTGGCAGCGTCCCTATGAGAGACTGCTGCAAATGCAGATGCCATAGTATCGGCCACAATCACGGGGTCACCGACAGGAATGCCATTAACCTTCAACACAGGGGACTTAGTTGGAGTAAATTTTCCCGAAATTTTCCTGACCCTCTTCCACACCTGAGACACTGGCGTCCTAGAGTTAATTGAGGAAACATATGCTTTCCAAGATTCCCGCCTAACATCCTTGAGCACCTGACGAGCCTTAGCCCTTGCCCTCCTGAACTGAATAAGATTATGCTCAGTTCTGCATCTTCGATAGCGGGAAAAAGCTATCTTCTTAGCCCGTACGGCAACCCTGCATTCTTCATTCCACCAGGGGAGAGGTCGAGAGCGATACATGCCAGAGGTTTTTGGGATAGCTTCAAGGGCAGCAGAATGCAAAGTGGAGGTGAAAAAGGAAACGGCTTCATCTATAGTTGGATATTCCTCTGCAGAGGAATCAAAAGATGCCAAAGCAGAGAAAAGTGACCAGTCCGCCTTATCTAGCTTCCACCTCGGTAAGCGGGAACAGGGACCAGATGTCGGTGATGTAAGGAGGACAGGGAAGTGGTCACTCCCATGCAAGCTCTCCATAACCTCCCAGGTGAAATCCAGGATACAGTCGGGTGAACAAACAGACAGGTCAATGGCAGTAAAGGAATTTGTTTGGGGGTGAAAATGTGTAAAAGCACCAGTGTTTATTAATGCAAGGTCTCCAGCCTCCAGTAGTGATGCCATCAAGTCTCCACGTTGGTTAGTAAGGCAATCACCCCACATTGGATGGCGACAATTAAAGTCCCCCAAGAGTAGAAAGGGTGAAGGTAACTGACGAATGAGGAGTTCGAGCTCGTCCCAGCTGACTGTTGTGTTGGGTGGTAAATATATGGAACATACTGTATAATAACGGCGAAGGAAAACTCGAGCAGCAATAACCTGTAGAGGCGTAGTAAGATTCAGGTGGATGAATGGGGTGTCATTGCGTAGGAGAATGGCTACACCGCCACTACGTCCCTGTCCAGGAAGAGGAATTGAATAAAATACATGGTAACCAGGAGGACTGGAGGGAGAAGAATCTCCAACCATTGTCTCCTGTAGGCAAACACACACAGGGGAATACCTTGCCAGAAGCCAACGAAGTTCCTCCCAATTTGCACGTAGGCCACGACAGTTCCATTGGATAATAGTAGCCATTGTCACTATTAAAAAGTGAGTTAAAAGCATAAACACATAAAAGAACTAAAAGATGAGGGAATATGGAGGAACTATTTACAGAGAAGCAAGGGTCACTGTAGAAATTACTGAGTGACCCTGGGAGACAGCCTTCTTATTAGGGCGGGCACGTCCACTAGAGGGCAATTCACGGGCGGCACTGTGAACAGTGCGATGACCTAGGTCCTGCGAAGTGATAGAAGGCTTCATCATTACTCGTCGATGCCCAGTGGATGAGGGATTCTTGTTCACACCTCTATCCAATACCCCCAACGACCCAGGGGGGCGAGTAGTGGGGGTTGAGGTCCCGCCCTCTAAACTTGGAGGGGGCAAGGCAGAATCCTCAGAGGCATCCGGAGGAGAAATTTCCAATGCTCCTGAGGAGGAGGCGCCAGACTCAACTGACGCCTGAGGAGCCCTCGGTGACCCAGAGGCGGGGTCCGGGGGCTGGCACGTGGAAAGACTAACATTTGATGGAGAGGACTCTACGGGTGATACCTTGCTTGGGGAATCTTCTGGACTCAAAGACTCTGAGGAACCACGATGACGTTTAGAGGTAGGAAAGTGCACATCGTTATTACTGGTAGATAGAGGTGGAGAGGCTGAGACCTGGTCTGCAGGGGCTACTATCTCGAGAGGGGTAGATTCTTGATTCATAGGCACCAGGTTTGTGGATGCAGACACTGTGAGTGGAACATGGGACTGCTGTTGGGCAGCACGACGGGGACGTTTATTGCGGGACAAGACCGAAGCATAAGAAACCCCATTATTGAAAACTGATGCCATGGCTCTGCTCCTGGCCTCGGCAAAGCTCACCTTATCCCGATTTCGGATGAGAAGGATTTTCTTCTCCAACCTGAACCGGGCACAGTCATTAGAGGAAGCAGGATGCGCCTCACCACAGTGAACACAACAAACAGGCCCAGGGCAGTCCTGACCTGCATGTGTGGAGTCACCACAATTGACGCACACCGCCGGGAGGCCCTGTTGCAAACGACGGCAGACACGGCCAACATGCCCATACATTTGGCAATGGTAGCAACGTCGTGGATTCGGTATAAAGGGTTTGACCTTCAGAGAGAGCCAGGCAACTTTGATGGAGGAAGGGAGAACAGTACAATCAAAAGTTAATAACAAGGATGGGGTTGGAGTGAGAATTCCATCTATTTTCTTTTGGAATCTTTCTACTTTGGTGATGTTGTGGACCTTCAGTTCTTCGAGCAGCTTCTCTTCGGAATATCTAAGCAAGTCCCGGGAAAACACGACCCCACGGCATTGATTAAAAGTTGCATGTGGAGTACAAGCAAACTTTCCACTGGGTTCTTTGCATTTAGTTGCGAGACGGGAACCCTCCTCAGGTGATGCAACCTCTACTAGAAGGCTGCCATCCCCCTGAGCAGACATCCTCGGTTCCCTCTCACAAGTAGCCACGATCTCTCTGTGTACTTCAAAGATGTCAAGATTTGAGATTGGTTGTCCCTCTAGTGCCCGTACAGTGTAATATTTCACAAAGTCTGTTCTCTCAAATATTCCTGGAAGAACCTCGTGACTAATTCCAGGGGACTTCTCGAACTTGTTCTGTCCTCAATTCTTGGCCTTACTCTTGTTCCTGGAACCAGAACCAGGCTGGTAAGGTTCCAGGGTGGCCAAAAGTGGAGCTGGACGGGTGGGCACGGGGGCCTCGCCCGAGGAAGAGTCATGAGAGGAGCCAGGGACGGTGCCGGATCGTCAGGAATGATGGTGTTATTTAAGTAGGGCAGTGCCATTTGAACTCAAAAAAAACTTCATTCTCCCACCCCTCCACCCACCATGGAGCCCAACAAAGGGAGGTCGTATGCCAGGGATAACACCACTGGCGACCCCAGAGGTAGCGAGAGAGTATACGCGGGTAACCACCAGGGGACCCGGGCAAGGGTGACTCCAGGACGATAGAAGCCACCAGGCTCCCCAGTGCCCACTTGACCCTAGCCAACGCATGACCAGCCGATTGACCTGGTCGGGCCCAACTAGGCCGCCCGTCTGGCCAGAATAAGGGACCAAAGAGATGAACTGCTAGCTGCAGGGCGCATCGTGCAGCATCGCTCAACCTCCAGGACTCCCGTCTCCCAGCATTACGGGACGCCACGCACGGCAAACACGTGGGGAGGCAATAGTCCAGCCCTAGATGGCAAATGGGCTGGAACTAACATCACCAGCAGGCCTCCTCCACTAGTGATGTAGGGAGTTCTTGGTCCACGAGGGCGACAGATGCCGAACCCTACAAAGGTAGGCAAGCCCCCAAAGTAGGTGGCACCGCCAACCACGTTTGAAGCCCCGCCACCACGTCAAGGTGACCCCCTGCAGCGGGGACACATGTACAGTATATATACAGTGCATAAATATGCATATGCACAGCATGCAAGCATATAACGTTATGTTTGTAGCTATGTATGTATCTATAGAATGTGTATATACATAATCAAGAATGCGTGCATATTTTACTGTTATACGCCTGTATATACTGTATTTGCATATTAACACATATATTTAAGTATGCATACACAGTTATGTTTAAGTTAGAATACAGAGATATGAAAGTATATTCGAGAGAGAGAGAGAGAGAGAGAGAGACCTGGAATTTATACAAGTTCGGTTCGGTTCATTGCATGTATACAGTATATACCAATATCTCTCCAATATATTTACGAAAGCAAATTTATGAAAGGTAATATTATGTATAAAATTACAGTATCACCCGTGGCTAACTTTGCATAACCTAATAATCTACTCCCACTGCCAAATTATTATTTTTTTCCGGAATTCACTCAAATCTAGTAGTTAGGGCAGCGGTCTTCTGTTTGTAAGGACGCGAGATCCTTGACTTGGGCCTGGTTTCCTTATTTGAATTTCGTTATAATATCCTTTACGATCTTCTACATGTTCCCCCCTATTAGTCATAAATCCTTCTCCTGTAATAGCTCTGCACCGATCCTAAGTAGCTTATGAGCCATTTGCATGCATTCATTATGGACTGTTGGTATTGCTTCCTAAACGGCATCATGTGAAAGTGTGATGCTTGAAGGAGTACTGCTGAGCCTCAGGAAATGGTTTGTGAAAAACAAAAAAATCCTCTCTGTAACTCTCATGGTAAATACGGCTTATAATGAAAGGAAAGCATTCGGGAGTCGAATGCTAATCGTCCGCCAGAATATGCTGTTGGCCACGTCCAAAAATTAGGCCATATCTTGATACCCTGAAGGTTTCATGTTGATAGCTCAAGCCGTTCATGAGATATAATGGTGCTAAAAGCGGGCGATGAAAACTATTTGACCTTTGGCAGCCATTTTGGTGACCTCGACCTTGACACTAAGTGTCCATTTTCGAACTCGTCCAAGATATTGGCCATATCTTAATACCCTGAAGGTTTCATGTTGATAGCTCAAGCCGTTCATGAGATATAATGGGA
>JAGKTI010000057.1:185883-198712 GCA_018397915.1 Birgus latro
CCACACACACACACACACACACACACACACACCTGCAGACAAGAACATTATCGTTCCTACTTCTAACGGCGGCAGATATTAATGTTCATTATGTCATTATAACTATTTTTATATCAAATAAATTACAAGCTAGTAGCCAACAATTTTTCTGTAAGTTAATAATGAGAAACTGGGGACTATTATGGGTCTAAAAAGTAATGTTCTCTCTCTCTCTCTCTCTCTCTCTCTCTCTCTCTCTCTCTCAAAGCTCTTTTGGAACCAATAACGTGGGACTCTGATTACACCGCATGAACGTGTCACACAGAACTCTTTTAGGTAAGGACTTTATTTCTTGAAGATATTACGAGAAATGAAGTCATCATTACGAAACAGTCTGAATGATTAATACTTTCGTTTATTCAAGGCTTCAGCTAAGACCACACTGTTACTGACAAGACGGACTTAACCTATTTGTGCTCAGTGTCCTGAATATAGGACGCAGCCAGGCATTTTAAAAGGTTAACAAAATGGGGAACCCAGGGATATGGATCTATGAGCTTTGCGAGTGTGAGCCGATAGGCGAAGGGCGGTACGCTTAGTACTCTTCCAGCAGTGTCCCTCAGACAGGAACCCTGGACACAACTGGGTTAAGATTGATGACTCACGCCTCGCTGTTGGTTGTTTAGGTTGTCTTTACCAGTCACGATCGAGCTGCAAGAAATGAATGAAACTGTTACATTTATTTATTTAAATATGAATGAGCTACAGATATGAACCGAGAGGGTATGAAACGGTAGCAGCACGTAAAATGACAAACCCTCTGCACGTATCCTAATGTCCACCAAGGTTAAGTTTCGAACTCGGGCAACGGGGCACATTCAGATCTGGTAGCAGCTGGTCATCTCATAAATGCAAGCTCACCTCCGCTCACCCTATGCGGTTTATCCCTCTCATTCTCAGACACATGCATTACTTGGCATGCACACAGTACACACCCTCCACTTACTCAGACAGGCTGTACAAACAAGGTCCCAGCGCCTCGCCCCACACCACCTAATAAACCCAGCCGTGCGGTAACTGTAAACAATGATCCACACCGTTATACCGTTATGCACCAGGACATAGTTACACCCATTACGGCCGAGGAGCGCACCCATTTAATCTACTAACCGTGACTTTGCTTACCCTTTTCCTTCACGATTACCAACACCCTTTTCTTCAGTAATAGTAGTGTCCTTTGCTATTGACCTAGCAATATCTTCTCATCACTCCAAAACTCAAGAAACAGAAACAGTACCTACAGTATACAAGTACAGTAGTTACTAAAGCATTTACTTTCACAAGCTTCACCAGCTATATCAACTATCACTTTTCACTACAGACAGATACGAGTCCCAAACACACCCTCAATTCTATCTCTTTGACCAGTCACTCTGTTTAGGGAGATATCCCAAAATTCGAAGGAGAGACATCCCAAAAATTCTTGGGCTTACATTTGATTCACACATGACTTTCTCAACACACAAATAACATCAGTGAAAAGGTATCTCATAAACACACACACACACACACACACACACACACACACACAAAATTGAAGAGTAAAAACAAAATGTACAGTATAGGGACAACAAATATACACTATATTACTTGTACCAAGAAGTAGCAGTATGTTACTTCCTGTCAGGTACCATATGAACATGAGAAGTTTATATATGAACATGAGAAATAGTTCATTGCTTCATTACAGGATCCATCTCACCTATGTAAGTTATTGTTACATTACAAAAAACGAACAACTTCTTGACGTTGCTCAGAATGCCTCCACAACATACCTGTCAAGATTGACATCTACTTATGTTACCGGTACTTTAGTGACTGGCATAACATATTACATGGCTATCGAAAACGACCATTCAATTTTTTCCACAAAATTAAGCAAAGCGGGAGTTTCAGAAGGGTTTTGTTGATTAAATGCCTTTTCTCATGTCAAAATTCATTCTCTTCACCCGTTTATATTTCCTTATCCATTCACTTCCGCACCTCACTCATTTTCCCTGTTCTTTACTCCCCTCACTAATTCCACTCCCATTTATTTCTCCTATATCTCCTCCCCACATTTCCATTCCCTTTTATTTACCCCTCCTCTCCTTCCGACAGTTTACACAGCTACCTTCATTCCCTGTCAATTTGTTTCCACCTTCTCTACATTCCTTTTTTATTCCTCTTGCTATTATTCTCCCCAACACTTTCACATTCCGCTTCCTCGTTCCCTTTACCAACCATCCTACACTTACTCCATTTAGTATAACTTGGGCTAAAGCTACATCTCACCATCGTGAATGCTGAGACGTAAGAAAAGATGAACACTAGTAACTGGCACTAGTCACGTAGAGATGAAATGAAAAAGATATAGAACATTACGGTAGTATCGTAGTAGTGGCTGTTTCTGGCACTGAGCTGCGGGAAATAAACTGCTAAATGATGATGCTCAAAGCCCAGTTAAAGTAAGCGAACTTTAATGGCAAGAAGTGCTATGCAAAAGGTGAGGAGCCGTAGATGATCTATTCTGCCAATTAGCTACGGAACAAGAGCTGCAAAACACGACGGAAATCCGAGCCAGGTTAAGGTGGACGACCTATGCCTTTTATTTCACCTCTCTCTCTCTCTCTCTCTCTCTCTCTCTCTCTCTCTCTCTCTCTCCTTGAATCAGGTTACATATTCCGTTAACTTATTCTAGCAATCTCTAGACGATTTTATTAACCTTCGAGGTGATCTTTTGTGGTGAAAGGACAAGTGAAAGCTATATCTAGCTTCGTAGCTCGAAATGTCTCTGTTAAACTGAATAAATCGTCTGGAGTTATATACAGTATGTACTGTAGCGATCGGCTTGCAGACGCCAGATTTTTCGGGCAGCTCTATTACACATTCCTAAACTGTATGTCACTGATCCTGAAGGGTAATTGGTCTATATAACCGAGGTTCTCCACAGTTTGTCATTGGAAAGCTATCCCGCCTTCACCCAACGCTTCACGCATGGGTGTAGGTGAAGAAAGTTTTTGGACTGTACGGAGAGAAGCCTATCTATCTATCTATCTATAGCCCGCGACGCCCTAATCCCGCAAAGGGTGGCCGCAAACAAAACGCCTCCAAGTCTCTCTGTCACCCACCATTTGCCTACCCTCCCCCCAGCTCACTCCCCCCTCCCTCATATACCTCTCAACTCCATCCCTCCACTTCATCCTCGGTCTTCTCCTCTCTCTCCCTCCCTCCACCCCACCTACATATACCTTTTTAGTCTTTCATTCTCCAGTCTCTCCACATGTCCAAACCACCTCAGTGTATTTCTCCTAATCTTCTCAACCACATCCACATCCACCCAACAACGTTCCTTCACTTCTTCATTCGTCAACCTGTCCCTCCATGTCACTCCACATGCTCCTCTCAAGTAACTCATTTCCACTGCTCTCACTCTTGACTTGTTACCCTTTAGCAAGGGTCCATGCCTTGCTTCCATACGTCAGGCTAGGGATCACGATACTATCATGCGGTGACTTCTTGACTTCCATACTCACCTCCCTACTGCTCATTACGGAGAGAAGTACGTGTGAAAATTTGGTGCTCGAGTAGCTGTGTTTGTGAGTTAGGGATTTTGTTTATGTCATCAAGAGAACCTTGACGAACGTATGAGATCAAGTGAAAGGATATTTTGCTACACCTTCTTAAATGTCTGCCCTTGGCAAACCAAGGTCAGGAGGACTGACAGACGCACTAAATACTGACCCGACCTCTGGAAATCGAGGCAAGAATGAAATAAAGAGTATGGTATCGAATGTAAGAGCTTATTCCTCTCATTTGCCATTTACTCTGGTGCTGGAGAGGAACATTTTCACGCTGGGTCACTGATACACCTGGAAGGCTACAATGCTTGGCTATGAGAACGTACCTCAATTCTCCCCCTAACCCCGCGAAAGAAGGACGGTGGTCTACCGGAGATTGGCAGTTCAGCCTGCAGTTCACCAGGTTTACGTTCAAATGTGCCTACAGCTACCGCTATTACTACTACTACTATTACTACTGCTGGTGCTGCTGCTACTACTCTTACTACTGCTACAACGATAGCAATAACAACTACAACAACATTAACTACTGTTACTACTAATGGTACTACTACAACTACTACTGTACCACCATCACCACCACCATCACTACCACAACTACTCGTTCTTTCCATTTACCAGCCATCCAGGACTTCTCTGCCTAGTGAAATCCAGCCACTAGTACACTGGGAGTAAAAGTGAAATTCAGTGAAGCGAAGAGCAAAAGCGGTGGGAGGGGTGGGCTTGGAACCGAGGCAAGGACCGCATCGATTGGTAACTGTGTTTGGACTGTGTAATATTGACTTCATTCTGCATAATGACCCTAGCACCCTCATTCTTCTCTCTCTCTCTCTCTCTCTCTCTCTCTCTCTCAATATCCAGAAACAAGGCTTAACTATGGTAATAATAAGAACAGTAATTACAAGATTTTGCAATTATGACGTTCAAATCCCAGATGATGAGTGTAATCGTCGACTTTCAGGTAATTTTTCTCGAGGTAATTTCCAAAGGTCTCATGAATATAAATATTACCAACTAATTCCTTTTATCTATAAGCTGCTATTGTTTGTATTTGTGCTTGCTAGAGCGCAAGCGCGCGTGTGTTTTTATGCTATTCTCTCTCTCTCTCTCTCTCTCTCTCTCTCTCTCTCTCTCTCTCTCTCTCTCTCTCTCTCTACCAAGCTGAATCATATCGTTTGTTGGCATCAAGGATAAAGTGGATCAATTTTTGTCATCGTCATGGAGTTGGAAAGTTCACTGGCAACCGCATACGGTAATGTCGAAAAATTACTCTCAACTTGAATATTATTCCTGTTAACGCCAGGCGTTTTTATGCAGTTGACAGTGAGCACCAGAGCCTCGGAGAGCTAATTTTGGTACCATTAATCCTCTAATGGTCCAGACAACTCTTGTGTTTTCTTCCAGCTTTCCAAGCGATTATAATAAGCTGAATGTCCGTTATACTTTCTCAGGTTTCTACAATTCATTCCCAGCTAAATAAAAATCATCTGGCGTTAGCTGGAACACAGAAGCAGAGTTATCCCAGCCATAGTTATCTCAATGTAACGATAAATTTTGGTCAACATTGGGCAGGTTAATGTTGACAGCAGATGGATTAACGGGAACAGTACTCTCTGGCTTCTGTGATTCATCCCCATCTTAATAAAAAGCATCTGGCCTTAGCTGAAACACTAGAGCTGTCATTACCATTAGAGAGGTATTACTTACCTCAGTGTAGCAGTTCGTTTGGGTCAACGTCAGACGGTTTTATAGCAAACTGTAATAATACTCAGGCTTCTGTGACTTATTCCCAGCTAAGAAAATCGTCTTGAGTTAACCGAAGTATAACACCAGAGTTGTCCCTACTGTGAGAGTTAATATTTCAATGCAGCAATGAATTTAAGTCAAGATCAGATGATTTTTTCCAGCTGAATGATTTTACATAAAATCATACGGCGTTAAGTGAAACAGAACACCACAGTTGTCTCGACTCGATTATAAGAAAGTTAATGAATGTCTTAATGGAGTAATTCATTTTGGTCAATATCAGACGGTTTTCTCCAGCTGACTGATAATCGTAGGAAGCTATGGAATAATACAACACCAGTCAAGGAATTTTTATTTTTTCTTTACAAAACCATTCAATCAACCCAGCACTTTCGTGTCCGGTTATTAAAAAAAAAGGGTGGGGCAGATCGCTAGATGTTATGGTGAAAGGGCGCGTCCTGTGATATCCAAAAGCCTGGTGGGTAAATAAATATAAATCGGGGTGTAATTGTGTGTGTGTGTGTGTGTGTGTGTGTGTGTGTGTGTGTGTGTGATAATAAATCCAGTTCTTATCTATGTCAGTTTTGCATCACTGCCATCAAATTTCAGTGTCATTTAAGTTATTGCAGCATATGCCTCACTTACCATGAATCTCTCTCTCTCTCTCTGTCCAGTTACCACACCTACAACATACTAACCAGTAGCACTGAATGATGAGTCGTGTAACATACTCTCTCTCTCTCTCTCTGTCCAGTTATCACAGCTGCAACATACTAACCAGTAGCATTGGATGATGAGTCATGTAACAGTCTCTCTCTCTCTCTCTCAGTCCAGTTATCACACCTAGAACATACTAACCAGTAACATTGGATTATGAGTCATATAACACACACACACACACACACACACACACACACACACACACACACACACACACACACACACACACAGTCTGTCTGTCTGTCTCTAATGTGGAATTTTTCAGCAGCAGGTCATCGCCATTACATCCCCACACTGCACCACTCGACAATGGGTTATGCGTTGACTGAAATGGCATGATTTTTAATGGATGTGCTGGAACAACGCCATACGCATGCAATCACCCCGTTCCACCCTACGCACACTACAATCATTCTCCAGTCATCTCATTCCTCTGCACTCTATAATCATTCTACAGTCATTTGATTCCACCGTACGCTCATTAAAACAAACTCATTTCACCATGCGCACACTACAGTCATCTCATTTCCCATTGCGCACGCTACAATCATCTCATTCCACACATGAACCATCCTGTTCCATCGTACGCACACCATATTCTTCTCATTTCACTATACGCACACAACATTCATCTAACTTCACCAAAAGCACTTCACATTCATGTATAATCCCAAACTACGTCATCGTACTGTAGGCATTAATTCATTCAAGACGAAAGGGCTTCCTTTAAAAAATCGTCTCTGGGTAACGTGGATAGTATACCATAAAGCGTCATCGTAATGAAGGGTTGAGAGAGAGAGAGAGAGTCTGGGTCTGACAGTGGTAGGCGGGTCAGTGTGCTTTTGACCTTAGGAAAGGCAGGGGGTGCGTGCCGTTTCATCACCGCGAGTTCGTGGCCTTCTTGGTGTCGTGGTTTATTTCAGTATTTATTTTTTATTATCAGACGATTTCATTCAGCTTAGTAAAGGTACCAGATAGCGACTGGATAAAAAAAAATAATAACCTTGTATTACTTGTTTCTTGCCGATATCAGATGATTTTACCCGGCTTAGGAGAAATACTCTGCAGTAATTCGTTAAAAGAAAAAAAAAATCGTCAAACCTCTTAGTGCTTAATTCTTTCACCCGCTAAACGATTTTACTGAGGACAGATCTCCGGTTGTGAACTAACAACACATTTCACAAACTCTTAGCATTTGAAAGTTACAAAAAGTCACGAAATTTCTATGCATTCAGGAGTGTGTAGCTGTTGTTCCCCCAGAGTAATCTGAACTTGAACCCGGGTGTTTGCTGGCTGAAACTGTCCTTGTGCAGTCCACCATCCTCCTTTTCGAGAGAAGAGGAATGAAGCAGAGGGACCTCTGTAAAGTCAGGCAGTAGAGACACCTGGTTACATCAGAGCCAGTACTGGAAGGCGTCCCTCTCCTCATTAGAAAAATAGAGGAAATCAGTCGATAAAAAATAAATAAATGAATAAATAAATAAATCGCTACGAGGTGCAAGAAATCCAGGTGGACAGCAGAAGAGAAAGACTCGTTATCATAGTGAAGAGGTTAAGGGAGACCAGTTCTAACCCCTCAACTAAGTCATTCCTGAGCTAGAGAATGTGGACTGAAGGTAACCAACACAAAGTGGAAGGTACAGTCAAAGAAATAACCATCTTCTCAGGTTCGTCCGAAGAAAATTTACAACTGGCGAAATGCAGTGAAAATCCCATGTCCACTAGTGCATATTTCAGATGGTTCGACTTTCCGTCATGTGTTCGTCAAACTTTGGGAAGATACTTGTGCCTCTCTCTGTACCTTATCGAGGTGAGAGGGCTAGTCACGTCTTGACAAATATGCAACAGTGATTTCTACAGTAACTATGATGATAAATATGTCAAGCATTTAGTGCCACGGAAATATTACCAAACTTTATGACACGAATTATGCCAGAATACGTAATGGGAGAATGACATTTTAACAGATATTAGGCTAACCCTTCAGCCCAGGGACTGTATCTTAACTATACCAAGACTCCCCTTTCCTTTTTCTTTTTTCTCTTATTTTTTCTTTTTCTTCTTCTTTGTTGTTGGTGATGCCTCTCTCTCTCTCTCTCTCTCTCTCTCTCTCTCTCTCTCTCTCTCTCGACAACGAAGAGACGATGCTAACTGGAGAGCCTACCTATAAGTAGTCTTAACCATTTCATTGTGAGGGGGTTCTCCAAAGTTGAATAAAATCCCTAGTAGCAGCAGGACCAAGGGCATTCAGAGAGCGTATGCCACTGCCAAAGCACATCATTTCCCCATTCATGTTTTGCATCAATCTGATCTCAGCCTACGACCCTTTTCTCCACAAATTTAATCATTTTTCCTCAGATGGTCGTCAGTCATTACGACAGACTTGGAGCAGTTTCAGTCAGCAGTTTTTCCATAATGTTGCTAATAGATAAACAGACAAACCAAACCAAAAATCTGTAAATAATAAAACAACAGATAAACTGATAAAGTATTAAAATAATGAATGATGAAGATAACATTGGTGGAGGTGAATATCTGCGAAAAATACATAGTAGTAGTAGTGAAGGAGGAAAATGTGTGTCGTTATCAACGTGAAAATGAAATGTTGGCATAACATGAAGCTATTATTTCTCATATAATATGCCTGGTGCTCTAGTGGTTTAGAGAGTTTGGGTGCTCCAACCCGATGTGGCCCATGAGGGTTTCCATCTAAGGGTTTGGTGGTATTTACGAGTATTGTTAATATTATGCTACTCTTGGCGTGCCAGGATGGTAAGCTTTGCCCTAAATGTCGCGGAAGAGTAGCCTAGCCTCGGGTCCCTACACTCCCGGTGGGGCAGGAAAAGGATTGGATGACAATATGACATACAAAACGGATATTGCAGAGATGATGCAAAGATAATACTCATGAGTAATGTTAATTCCAGTAACTGAGAATGATCAGTTAATGTCATAACTGGAGTCGTCTTTCTCCACCTCCTGCCCCTCTTTTTGTTAACGATTTATTTCAGTTTTCATAGCGAAAGAGACCTTCCTAAGCTGAACATAAGTGAATGGAACACGGTACTGATGGGGCAATGCAGGGTGGCCCACACATAATTGTCCTTTTCCACTCCGCTAAGCGATTTCTCGTGTTAAGGGGACGGCTTCGTCACTTATCAGTGTCTGCCCTGCGTCATTTATTCATTTCCTACTCCCTGCCACATCCACGCCCACACCAGCATACTGAGCCGTGCCCGCAGCACGGAAGTTACCGGCAGGCAAGATTCAGGTGCAGCGCTACTTATGGGCCACCCAGTTCATTTTCAATCCGCTCCCAGTTATATCACGACTAAGTTAGGGAGAATATTAAAACAAAAACACACAAGCTGATATCGGATAACAATTATCAGCCATGGAGATACGTTGATCAGGGGAAAAAATGGTGTAAGAATTCATGGATGTTTTTGAATACTTGAATACCGGTACTAATGAATGCTTTTGGACACTTATGAATACTTATAAACGCCCATGAATGTTTATGAATACTTATAAATGGATATGAGTATTTATGAATTTTTATGAATGCAAACAAGTAGACATGAGTGATTATGATTATGAGCACATGAATGCTTATTAATACTTACGAATACCAGTACGTATGAATGATTTTGAAGAGTTCTCCATCATGAATACTCTCCTACGTCTGAACAAGAGAGAAAGACAGAGTGAGAGAGAGAGAGAGAGAGAGAGAGAGAGAGAGAGAGAGAGAGAGAGAGAGAGAGAGAGAGAGAGAAGGATGAAGGGAAATTTGACAGTGTATAAACACATTTCAGACTTGTAAAGTCATACGTTCCGTGGTAGTGCTGGGTAACCTATAGTTCGTTCACTTTAACTTGGCCCAGATTTTCGTCCTTCTTCAGGTAATTCAGCGTAGCTCAGTGGCAGAACAAGGCAATGCTAAGGCTCTGCATTATTTCCATAGAACTAGCACCATATTCTAGTGATGATATATTGCAACACCGCATTCAAGATGGAGAGGCAACAATTCTAGGCAAAGTTATAGTAAAAAGGGTAGGGTGATATATGATAGTAATGCTTGGAGCTATTCAGAGATTATTGAACTAGCGATCCACGCTAAAGTTCATTTATTTAAAGTGATGTGTACTTTGCAAACCCTTCTATCGTCAAAGGTAGTATAAATCTCATAATCGTTTGACTGCAGTTAATAATGAAGTAACGGCTAACGATTTTACCTGGCGCAGAGACACAGCGTAGACAACAGGCTGAAGCAACGTCGTAGCCAAAAAATATAATCTTTGTAACGTATTCCAGTTAACATCAGATGATTTTATTTGGCTCAGAGAAGACCCATCGCAGCTAGGGGATAATTTCGACCATCCACATCCGTTTAAGTTATTGCTGATACAAATTTAGATTCGTTCCATACATGGCTCTGTGTAAGGAATGACTCCCACTCGGAATCCCACTCCATCACCCAGAATCTAGTCCATTAACAGTTTCATTCCAGCTCACCCAGAATCTCATTCCATCCCAAGCAGAATTCCACTTCATTCTACTCAAATCTCACTCCATCCCAAACAGAATATCACTTCATTCCACTCAGAATCCCACTCCACCTCACCCACTCCCATCCCACACACTCAGAAGCCGACTTCACCCCACTCAGAACCCCACTCCATCTCCCTCAGCATCCCACTCCACTCACTTAGCATTCCACTCCATTCACTCACCATCCAACTCCACCCCACTGAGAAGTCAACTTCACCCCACTCAGAATCCCACCCCATCCCACCCAGAATCCCATTCCACCCCACTCACCCAGAATCCCACTTCGTCCCACTCAGAATCTCACTCCACACACCATATCATTCAGATTTCCTCTCGATCCCACTCAAAATCTAATCCATTTAGAATATTTCTACTTCACAGAGAATCCCTCTTAATTTTTCCCACCTAAAATCAGATTTCATCCTATTTCATCATACTTCATACCACAGAGAATCCCTCTCCATCCCAATTAGGATCCCACTCCATCCCATTCAGACCTAATTTACCCCACTCAGAATCCTTGCCTCTCAAACCTCGCTCTTCCTTCGAGCTCTCTCAGAGTCCCCCTCACCCCCACCGAGAATCCTTCTCGATCCCACTCAGAATCCCTTGCCACCTCTCGCAGAATCCTTTTCATTCCCACTCAGAATCTCATTTCATCCCGCCCAGAGAGACACAACGCTCCTCCCAGCCTGCCACCCACCCGAGCCACAGATATTAAAAGAACGAAAACAGTGAATGTGAAAGAAAGAAAAAAGACTCGCTGAATGAGGAGGAAAGAAAAAAAGAAAATATCTGAAAAAAAATGTATCAGGAAGTGAAAGAAACTGAATAAAAGGGGAAGAAAAAGAAAACTGAATCGGAAAGAAAAAGAAAATATATGACCAGCAGAAAAATAGATGAAAATAATTAATTAAATCAGAAGGAAAGAAACGAGTAAAAACAAAGAAAAAAGAAAATAGCTTCACCAGACAAAAAAACCCTAGCTCAAAAAGACAGGAAAAAGAAAGTAACTGAATCAGAAGAAAGAAAATAACTAAATAAGAAAAAAAAATAGCGTGGATAATGAAAGGTGTGGTGACTGTGGCTGTGGTGGTGGTGATGATAATCGTAGGATTACCAACAGCAGCTGAGATTAAAAAAAGTGAGTATTGATCTCTCTCTCTCTCTCTCTCTCTCTCTCTCTCTCTCTCTCTCTCACTAAGGATTATCCCCACGATCGTCTGGAAAGAGCAAGAATATAATATGCTAAATTTAATAAACTGAGAAGGCTAAACACAATTTCTTTATTCACGTTATTTTTGCTACATACAAACTGATACGGTATCTTTCGCTAATGGTGACGTCAGGCTTCTCATCCTGAAGGGTTTACTGTCTATCTGTCTTTTATCTATATGTCTGTCTTTCTGTCTGTCTACCTACCTACCGACATACCCACCTATATAATAGTTAATTCTGGCTATCCCTTTACCTGTCAATCTATCCATCTATCTGTCTGTCTATTTATCAGTTTATCTATCTATCTTTCTGTTTATCTATCTATAGTGAAGGGATTACGACTACATCATAGCCGTTATGTTCGTGCATTCATTAGAGGATCTTGCTCAACATATGGGAAGGGTTAGGGACAGTCATCGATAAACTTAAACAGTTCTACCAAGCTTGATCCAAACCGAATTAAACTTATTTGGGATATATAGTAGAACATTTGACTTTACCTTATGACCTTTACCTTTGTCCTCAAAACTGAATTACTTTACCTTTTCTTGACCCTCAGTGCATGCACCAAGTTTGGCTAGAATCGGGTCAAAACTGTTCAGGTTGAACTTACCCTTGTCCAATGACCTATGACCTTTTTTGGCCAAAAAATTTAGTCACCCTCTACTCTGATGGCTCTAATTCATTATGAAGAATTTGGTAATGTTCTGTTCAATAGTTTTTCCATAATTTTGCGAACAGGCAGACGGACAAAGAGAAGGACAGAGAAACCGGACCAAACGCATAACCACATAATGCTTTCGCGCGTCGGACCTAGAGAATTCATAACCTATTTTATTCCCTTCGTCATGGTGCCGTCATGTAGTGTACATTTTACTTCTTTCAAGGCCTAAAAATTTCATTCGTCTGAGAAATAATGTCTTTCAACCTCTTCAGTACCAAGGAGTCTTCAATATATATATATATATATATATATATATATATATATATATATA
>JAGKTI010000057.1:199035-216560 GCA_018397915.1 Birgus latro
ATTTATTTATCTCTGTCCTTTGAGACCTGAATAAAATCACATGGCGGCAGCATAAATGAATCAGACCTCATCGTAATGCATGGATGAAAGTCTGAAGCATTAACTTCTTAAATCCGATGGCGCATTTTTTTTTTTTTGTTATTCCCATATGACGATTTTATTGGCCTCTGAAAACAGGAGAGGTGTGATATAGCCTTCATTTACCTTTTTACAGCCAGATGACCTACTTTACTTGAATAAAATTGTCTGGTGGTAACTTGATTAATGTGAAATATACGTCATAATGTTGAAGGGGTTGAAAACAATGATCCAGTCTGAAATAACAGAGAGATTAGAAATTACGAGTATGTACACAATACTTTCATCACGTCTAATGATGTTTGAACAGTGAATGGTTTTGTGCATATGGTTTTTTATGTGACTGTGGTTGCTTGAATGAGGCGCGAATGACTGTGGGACTCATTTCTCTGGGCATGTTGCATGATGGTTAGACGTGTGTGTGTGTGGGTGGGTGGGTGGGTGTGTGTGTGTGGATCCTTCCTCACCCTTTCCTGTATGAGGGAAGGTTTAGTTCATGATGATGACGATGTTTTCAACCCCTTCATGCTTTATTATTTTTCCTGCTTCCGTTTGTGTATCATGTCCACCTCCACTTAACATTTAGCTCGATGACACCTTTCTTACACTGTTCTTAGTAGTGTAATGGTTAGCAAATCCAGCCCGCAAATGAAGAAGCTGGAGTTCGATTCCCGGGCCGGTCAGACTTTTGGACAGTTTGCTTCCTCTATCTCCTCCTCCTCCTTCTTCTTCTTTTTCTTCATCTTCCTGCTTCTTGCAGACAATTGTATTGTGTTTCGGAGGGGTTATTTATAGCAACCAACACGAACTGAATCTCGGACGTTTTGCTGAACTCTGAATTAACATCGAAACACACTGTCGTCATCAAACTGCCAGTGAGTGGGACGGTGTATGAAAATTAACGCCAATCTAGAGTTGTGATATGTTGTAAATATTTAGTCACTGAATGTTAAAATGAAACTGGCTGTGTAACTATACCTTCTTCTCTTTAGGTGTGAAATTTCTCAATTTCCATCTCGAAATGTTGGAATTTTACAAGATATTGACACTAGAATATGGTGCTAGTTATAAGTACTATGGAACGCACGAGTATGTAAAGCATTAACTGAAGGGTCTCAAAACTCCCACGTCTAGTATTTTTGTACTGGTACTTGTTCGTTCTAGAGGGGATAATATAGCCTTCATTAGCCCGCTGACGACTAGAAGTCTATCTTTAAGTTGAGTAAAATCATCAAGAGGCAGCAAGAATATAATAATAGAACACGTCATTGGACTGGAATTAAAAAGCCTGAAATAAGATGCATAACCAATAACCGTGTAAAAGAAACCCACAGTACAGGAAACTCAAGCCGACTTTTACACTTTTGATAATTAGATAATGATTATCAAAACATTTAGGGCTGTCGTCTTAAGCTGTGGGCAAACGTTCACTTTGCCCTATTCATATCTTTTGGTAATCTTAACGCACGAAAGGGAGAGTGTTTCCCTGCGAACGGGATAGGATTACCGCAGTGTAGTATTGGAATCCTCGAGTAGTCTCATAGCACCTCATCGCATGCCCCTTCGTCATATTAGAGTTGCCTTGTGCAAAGAAAACTATTTAGAATTTGAAGCAGCTGTGGCTCAGTGGGTTAGAGCGCTCCGCTCTGGCCGTAGGGTCGGAGGATCGAATCCACCCAAGGGTCATTGGTAGACATCAGGAAGGGCATCCGGTCATAAAATGCTACACGCTCCAATCCAAAAAGGCCGACGCATGCAAGCATGTTGCAGCCTTCAAAAACGAAACGAAATGAAACGAACGAAGGACCGTATGGTGTGTGTGTTGGGAATTTTAATTTAATGATAAAAACACCGTGTAGAGAGAGAAAAAAATAAACGTTTAATATGTTGTCCTTGTAAAAGACTTCACTGCTTCCCCGGAGATGGTTAATTTATGGTACGACTTGACGAAAACAAAGGTGAGATGCTGTATCGACTTCCATTTTATTTGTCAATATTTCTACGCAGCTGTTTATCAGATATAGTGCATGATACTTTTACAATTAGTTTGATTAATGCACGAAATGATCTCTACCGTAAAGAATGGCCAAGTATTACCCAAACAAACGAATCATTCATAGCCAATTACTGTGAATTACTGCGTGTCATGTATGCGTTCGGTAAACTTTCATAAGTTCGCACTGTTTTGTTTTGGCTTGGCAATATATTTTTCTGGTGTATTTGGTGTGATTTGAACGAATTTTACCTTTATTTTCGGTGCTCTTGATTAGTTTTGAGATTAAGCCCCCCCCCCCAAGTGTTTTGGTGAAGAATGACAAAAACAAGCATTTGGGGCAGAAATATACTCCGAATCGGCATGACCAGCCAAGGCGTACTCACAGGTTCATAACTGACCACATGAATCCCTTTGACAATAATGCTTCCCCAAATGGAGCTTTCTCTAAAACCTACTGACTAACAAGAATATTTAAGTCAGACAATCAGTTTACGCTAAGTTCCAATGTTCTCCAAGAACAGAGGCCACACTGTATTACCATGTCCCCAATTTCAGTTCCCGTGGTGGAAGTGTCGGGCCTGGCGGGAGGGGGGGCCTCGCTCCCTTGTGATGTGAGCCATCAACCTGGGGACACCTTGCTCCTGCTGCTGTGGTTTAAGGACTCCCTGGCCACCCCTATATTCAGGTGAGAGAGAGAGAGAGAGAGAGAGAGAGAGAGAGAGAGAGAGTGCGTTACATACTCAGTGTCTTGAGTCCATAGCACCGTGTAGAGTACAAGTAAAAGGATGGTATCCACACATTTTTTATATTATACATCATTTTGGGCTCATATTTCATCAATAAATACCTTCCCCACGTGAACATAACCTAATACAACTGGAAAACAGGTTTGCTACGATATTTATAATAATCTCTATTAAAGGAATTCGTTGAGGGTTTATTAGGAATATTGTTTCACATATTTGTATAGCAGAAATGAGAATTATGGCAAACTTTCCTCAAATCATTCTAATACAGTTATTGGACGAGAGAGTCCAGGTTATTTCAGGTCAGCCCTAGAAATCTTTCCCTGATTATTTCAAAGGGTCCACGATAAACACCCTCTATAAACTATCAGATGTGGCTGAAACTTCTTAAATAATGACAACAATATACTGAAAACGTCAACAGAGACTGGCTGTACAGTAGCTCCTTCACTATTAAAAGGCTTATCACAAACTGAATAAAATGGCCTGGTGGTTTCTAGAATAAAATAAGACGACTTTTAACTGAAACAGTAACGGAGATGTATTTAATCTCTTGACGGCGAGTGCTTAACCTTTTCAGTATGGGGACATCTTTTATTGTTTATTTTTGTTGCTTTATAGTTTATTCTTGTTACTACCAGACAAGTCAGCTTAGATTAGGAGAGACATCTGGTACTTCATTAACCTTTTTTGCCACGAAAAATGTGCTATACTGTACATTAAGCTGAATAAAAGCGTCTGGGGGGTGGTAAGAATAAAATTAAAAATGCGTAATGGAAGTGAATGGGTTAATGGAGAAAGCTTCCAATTAAGGGGATCTCAAATTAAGTGGACTGTCACTGGTACTAAATGGTGTCATTCGCGCCAAATGAGACAGCGAGGTGGTTTGTCGTTAGGGCAAAATTACATCTCTTAATTATACTCTTCGCTTAGGGCGCCATGAAAATTCTAGTCGCTAGTAGAATAAAAGTGTATCATATATTTTTTCTGTATCAGTTTTGCCAACACACACACACACACACACACACACACACACACACACACACACACACAAGGGCTCTAAGTTAACTTTAATCCGTTCACCATCTTACCATCTTCAGGAACCATCACACAACTACGAGTACATGAACCCCACACAGGCACGACGAAACCACCTTCTCCCCCGTCTTCACATTGCATACCCTGTTCAAGTCAAGAGGAACCGTATTTTTGCGTATTTTTGTACTCTTGTAAGCTCAGGTTGTCAATATAAAACTGTTTTCACTCATATGACTTCATAACACTTCACTGTAAAATTAGACTGAATATTACAGGGACAGAAGGCGAAAGCATAACGATCTGTGTTTTAAGGTAGCTGTTATTAAGACTTGCTGTAAATCGGTTTGGATGCCTTATAGCAGTAGCTCTCAAAATGGGTGTTCGCGATCTCACATGGGTACGCAAGAGGGTTTCCAGGCCGTACCTTATGGGATGGTGAAAAAATCATTATAGAATACGGTAATTTTAGGAATGATGTGATACAAGAGAAAGTATTTCCTACAAGCCTTCAGGTCATTCACACAAATAAAATATTGGTCGACGTAATTAAAATAATCATTTAACACCGGCATTCGCTACTAATAAACTAACCTCAAAAACTGCGTTACCATTATATGCTGGATTAGTGTTAATAGAGTAGGACTGATGCTACGTTCAGTACCTCAGTAATGGGGGTAGGGGTCGGTGGGGTAAACAAACAGGGGATAATTGCAAAGTAAAAGATTTAGGACACCTGTTACAGAAAAATGACCCAAACACCTAGGAGGGTTAGAATTTTGTAAACTGAAACAAATAATACAGGCAGAAACGTGAATTAGACTTCTGTAGTCGTAGTACAGAAAATGACCCAGGCACCTACGTAAGTTAGAATTCAGTAGTACAGAAAAATGACTCAGGCAGCTAGGTGAGTCAGAATTCAATATTATACAAAAGTGAATCACGCAGCTAAATGAGTCAGCATTCCGTACTAGAGAAAATGAACTACTCAGCTTGCTTGGTGGGTCTGCATTCCAAAGTGCTGAAAAATGACCCAGGCAGATAGGTGAGTCAGAATTTGAAAATACTGAAAAATTACCCAAACGGCTATGCGAGTCAAAATTCTACGAGTTCAGTAGTACAGAAAATGACCAGGCTGCTTGATGAATCAGAATGGAATGGAACAGAAAAATGATCCAGGCCGCTAGGCAAGTCAGATTTTTATAATACTGTACAGGAAAATAACCGAGGCAACTAGGTGAGTCAGAACTCTATTGCATAGTAAAATGACCCAGGCTGCCTGGGGAATCAGAAGTATGTAATACAAAGAATGGCAAAGGCAGATAGGGCGAATGGCAATTAAAAAACTAGTGGCATCGAAGTCTGTAATACAAAGAATGGCAAAGGCAGATAGGGCGAATGGCAATTAAAAAACTGGTGGCATCGATATAATCCTTGGGACTTCTCTGCTCGGTTATACAAAAGTCCGACAACTCCCACCTCCATCCCCCTAAAAGGAGAATGGTGAGCTGCAGGAGGAGAGGAACCTCATCCTGAGGTCCACCGGGTTCATGTTTCAGGTAAACCTGGGGCAGGGTCTACCAGTACTGATGGGATGACGATGGTGGTGATAATAATGATGATGATGATGATGATGCTCATACAGTATGTGCACAGGTTGGACGCTCGTCACGGCGGGCTTGAGAGATGGAGAGATGAGGGTCGCGTGGGGGGGCGTGTAACCCTGGAGGTGGGGGGTCACCGCGCCTTGCTTTTCCTCACCCCGCTTTCCCCCAGCGACCAGGGACTCTATACTTGTAGGGTAGATTATCAGTACCAGCCCACCAGCACTACAAGAGTCTCGCTTACAGTTGTAGGTTAGTGATCCCTGTCTTTGTCTCTGAGTCTCTGTCTCTGTTACTGTCTGTCAGTCAGTCTGTCTGTCTGTCTCATAACCTGCTAATTCCACATTCGTCTCAATTTATTATAAGAACAGGAAAGCCCTCTTCTCTCTCTCTCTCTCTCTCTCTCTCTCTCTCTCTCTCTCTCTCTCTCTCTCATCCATAAAATAAGTACAACATAGTATTTTCGTGGACTTATGAAGGTCGTAGCATGTCTTCCTTGGCTATTTCCTCTTTTTTCACATTAACCATAATATTCTCCCATACGATATTATTTTCATATGTGTATAGTTCGAGAAAATAACATACAAGAAAGCAATAACGAGATACATGCAGAAATGAGCTGGTATTGAAGACATTCTACGAATTTCCAGAAATCTACGGAAATTCAACATGAAGTGAATGCAAACACACACACACACACACACACACACACACACACACACACACACACACACACACACACACACACACACACACACACACACACACACACACACACACACACACACACCTGCAGACAAGAACATTATCGTTCCTACTTCTAACGGCGGCAGATATTAATGTTCATTATGTCATTATAACTATTTTTATATCAAATAAATTACAAGCTAGTAGCCAACAATTTTTCTGTAAGTTAATAATGAGAAACTGGGGACTATTATGGGTCTAAAAAGTAATGTTCTCTCTCNACACACACACAATGAAAATCACAGTCCTTTTAAGTTCATCCTGAATATCCATAAAAATACAAGTCCTTCTAACCCAGATATGATTTCACCCTAACAGTTCCTCCCGCTGGGCTGACAGTCACGGTGGAGGCTGAGGAAAAGCCAGTCAAAGGAAAAGTTGTGAAGGGGAAGGAGAGGAACGTCGTCTTCTCTACCTCCCATAGCAACTCACTGGACCCAGTGGTGGGGCCTTACCTGGCGGGGGACATAATCAGTCTCACCTGCGTCACTAGGGGGGGTGAGGTGGTGTGTGTGTGTGTGTGTGTGTGTGAATGTGTGTGTCATAAGCAATCTGATGATAATTCAATTGGGTTATGTTTTTCTTTTATCGGTATTCAGTTTCTAAATGCTGCCACTCTAACGTAATTCGTTGAGAGTTGGATAATGATGATGATGATGATGATGATAATAATAACTTTGTCTTTAGGAAATGGAAACTGACACCATCTACCAGTTTAAATGTATCTCCCTCTCTCTTGTCACCCTAGGACATCCCCGTCCATCCGTCGTGTGGCTGGTCGACGGAAGCCTCTTACATTCTGCAGCACTTCCATCCATACCCACCACCGCAGCACCAAGGCCCACGCTCCCTCCCTCGCCTACCCCACTGTTCGTAAGGCCCCTAGCCAGTACGGGTGTTAGAAGTTTTCGTCCTTTAAATGCGCATGAAACACCCACACAAGCTTATGAAGGGAGGTCACACAATACGCTCACTCTGGGGCCCCTCAGACATAAGCATGAAGGGGAGCCGCACAATACGCTCATTTTGGGGCCCCTAGGACGTAAACATCTTCACATGGATGTCATGTGTCAGGCTGTCAACTCCAACCTCACCGACCCCATCTCTCTCACTCTTACCGTCGACATGAACCGTTAGTATTGCAGTATAGTCTGGGAATTAAATATCGTGCCAATTCTGTTCGAAAAAAATCAATAGCTTGCGAGACGTAATCAGAGTCTCAACAGGACCAATACTTATCTCAGGTGCTTCGATTTTTCCCCAATATACTCACCATACTTTAGGAAGAAACTTAATTCCCTGTTTGTACAATGGATGTTTTTTATGCCGTATAAGGCGTTGTTAATAGTGTATGAGATAAACACACACACACACACACACACACACACACACACACACACACACACACACACACACACACACACACACACGTCTCACTTCCAGGTTACACATCACTGGACCTGTTTTTACCACACCTCGCACGCCACACATCATGCTGCCACACTACGCATTACTAATTCATGTCTAGGTGGTGTGTTTATAGGAACGGCTGGCATGAGCAAATAACAAATTAATCTATATCAAATGTATTTTTATCAAGTGTCTGAAAATATGAGAGGAGAAGTTACTGTGCATTCTAGATAAATTTTTTAGTTTATTTTTACGTATTCAGGTCTATGTGCGAGTGTATGTATTTTTGATATAATCATTTATCAGGTACCATATTTATAATCTAAATCCACCAACACCATTGCAAATTAATCTCTCTCTCTCTCTCTCTCTCTCTCTCTCTCTCTCTCTCTCTCTCTCTCTCTCTCTCTCTCTCTCTCTCTCTCTCTCTCTCTCTCTCTCTCTCTCTCTCTCTCTACCCAGCAGTGCCTCCCTTGAGTGTGAAGCTCAGTGCCCTGGATCTACCACTGCAGGAGGGGGTAAGGAGAGGTGCGGAGTGTGTGGTAAAGGGGGCGCGTCCCCCTCCTTCCCTGTCGTGGTGGATAGGAGGCCGTAGGATCCCTGCAACGTCGCTGCAGGTAAGGATCCGTGTAAATTTCGCACTGATGTTTTATCGTCTCAACCTCCAGAATATTTATTCATGTATCTACCTAATTTCAGACACTTTATTGCCGTAAGGGACAGCCACAGACAAATCGCCTCCATGACGCCCTGTCCTCTGCTATTTGACTGCCCTCCCTCCAATGCACACCACCCTCCCTCATACATCTCTCCACTCTATCCATCCATCTCCGCCCTTATGTCAACTTATAAAATCTCTCTGTAGACGACTACGATTATATCTTTCTATTCGCCTTAAAAAATCTTCCAAAGAAGACTTAAGAAGTCGTAAAACCCCATCACCACCACACATTCATTCTCACCTCCACACAAACAACGTCACCACCACAGAACACCATTACCACCAAACGAACACCATCTTCACCACATAATACCATCACCTCACACACCTATCACCATACAAACACCATCACCACCATGCACACATCACCACTCAAACTATCACCACCACAAAACATCATTACCACCACACAAACACCATCATTACTACACAACATAGTCTTCTTTGAGAACATCGTGTCGTGATCATTAATAACATTGCTCTATTTATGAATTCTTTAACCATTGTTGCTTTATTGTACCAGACTAACAAACAGCTGTACTGGTGTCACCTCACACATAGCTTCAGTTCATCATAGTCTTGTCTGTCTAGTCTTTCCAACTTTATACACTTTTCAGGAAGCATTTTCTAACTCCATCTCCCTTCTTTTCCCATATTTTCTCCTTATTTCCCCTCGTTCACTCTCTTTCCCCATTTTCTCCCTCGTTTTCCCCATCCTTATCTTCTTTCCCCTCCCCGTTCTTTTTTTTCCAGACGGGCACTGATGGTATATCGTGACAGTGTGTGAGGCCGAGGAGAGGAACCGGGAAGTTGTTCATTCATAGTTTTTCCTTTAACTTTCTTCCTTCTTTGTTCTTGCCTGCTCATTTTTCTTCCTTGTCCTTCCCTTCTCGATCGCCGTTTTTCCTCCTTTCTTTCCCCAGACGAGCGCCGATGGTAACACAACAGTGGGGGCGACGATACTGACTCCCTCTGGTGAAGATGACGGAGAGCTGCTGACCTGTGTGGCGCAGACGCAGAAGCCTCCTGCCACAATGAGAGACTCCAGGCGGCTACAGGTCCATTGTAGGTACAGCTCGGGGGGAGAATCCTCATCCTCATCCTCATCGTCATCGTATTTGACGTCGTCCCCTTTATCAGCATTATTATTTTATCATCATGATCATCATCATAATCACAATCATTATCATCATAATCACAATCATTAACATCATCAGCACATCTTTATATAATTCTTGCTATTTCCAGCCTTTTTTTATTTAACTCATCGTTGGTTTCTTGAACTGTGGGGGCATAATATAACCTACATTGCCTCTTTCAGAAGTAGGAGTCTCTTTTAAGCTAAAAAATAATCTGTGAACTGCAATAGGACGTGAAGGGAATAGCAACCTACAAGTGAAAACTAAGATGTGATATAAAGCTCCCTTTTAATTCAACGGCCCAGATTTTTATCCTTTTGTATAGTATTTCACGTAGGTCAGCTGCAAAACAAGATAGTAGGTCTACTGTTACTGCATTCTTTCCATAGCACTTCTTCGTGACTAGCATCAGTTATAGTGCAAATCTCTTGTTACAACTCTGCAGTCAGGATGAGGAGGTGGCAATTATATGCCAAGTTAGAGTAAAAAAGGTAGGCCTACATATCTCGGAATTACTTTCATTTTCCTCTGCTCCTGCCCCTTAGCCAGATCAGCACGACCTTTACTGTATATTTCACTCTCGCTTTCTACATACAAATTCATTCAACGTAAGAGAGGTATTTTAATAACTGGAAGGGCTAAATATATTCTCCATTAGCTCCTTCAGTACCAGGGATTCTTTACCGGGCTGTATAAAGTTGTCTGGGATTAACAAGAATAAACTATGGAAATACCTCATGGTGGTGAAGAGATGAACTCCTTCTCTCCCATGTTATCTCCATTTTATTTTTGTTACTTTCAGACGGTTTTGTTCAGCTTAGGAGAGACTTTTGGAAATGGAGGGGTTAGATATATTCGTTAATTCCTTCTCTATTACAGATCCTTCCTAATTTAGGTAATTAGGAATAAAATGAATAACACGCGATCGAATGGAAAGTATTCTAATCCTCCCACAGTTCGGACAACTCTAGTGTTTTGTTCCAGCTAAGGCCAAACGATTTTATGCAGCCGGGAACAAAGAACTTCGTATTTCACTCCAGCTTACGACTTTAAGATTTTATTCAGCTCATAAACCTTAACAGCAATCAGAGGGTAAATACTTTCACATTTTATGTTCCGCTTGTTTCTCCCCGTAACGTCCTTCATTTTACATTTTCCCCTCAACACTTTTTCAACAGGCCGGGCATTCAAGCACCTCCAACCCCCCCCCCCCTCTGTCCAGTGCCTTTTGTCTGTTGGATTCACTGTTACTGTAGCCCAGTTTGACACATTCACTAGGGAGAGAAAATAGAGTAACATATAAAAGCAGGAGAATGTGACTGGCAAAGAGGATGTACTGAAGAATGTGATGGAAAACCAGTTGTAAACGCTTTACTTTTCGCATTGTTTATGAACATCGTAAGCATAAAAGAAATTATTTCAGTGAAATATGCTGTCGATTCTGCTTATTTCGATTTCTTAACATGATTAATATTGCGAGGCTGCATCAGTGCAGTGCGCTCGTATGGCTAAATTATGAACAAACATAGCCTTGCTACATTTCACACACTAGTCGGGCAGAAACTTTTACAACTGTAGTCGGCTTGGTCTCTTATATTTCCAGGAAGGTCTAATTGAAGGTAGGTCGAACTTGGTTAGTTTTCTAGGGTTGTTGTTGGGTTAGGTTAAACTAGCGTACGTACTGGGCTTGGGTTGGGTTAGACCGTTGGAGGCTAGAGCTAAGTAAAAGCAGATATTTTGGCTGCTCCACGAAATTATTAGTCAACCATGCAGTCAGTGAATGTAAAAAGAAAATGCAATCAGTGAATGTAAAAAAATATATATATATATATTATGAAGTATGAAAAGGGTTACGGAAAGCAGAAAATTATCTAGGGTAGACGCTGGTAATGCAGGTTGAGCCGCCCCCGGACCCTATAAAAATTTGCCAACTATCAAAGGAGGTTGCAGTATATAGACCACCCTGTACAACAATGCATCATTGGTAATATCCCTCCCTTATACAGTACTATAAAGTGTCAGTTGTAATATTATTCACATATTATACTGCAAAATATTGGTGGAGAGAGTTCATCGAGGCCCTATGCATCCCATGGGGTGCCACAGGAAATGATTGATTGATTATACTGCAAAGTGTCAGGGGTAATATTCCTCCTTTATTATACTGTAAAAGTGTCGGCGGTAATATCTGCCATATTATATACTGCATTATTTAATGGTAATATCCCTCGCTTATTAAACTGCAAAGTGTCAGTGGTAATATCCTTCCCTTATCATACTATATGGGATAATAATCCCCCCTTACTATACTACAAAGTGTCAATGGTAATATCCGGCCCCAACCTCCTCTACCCCCCAGACTTCCCCCTTGTCTCCGCCAGCTTCGGGTCCTCGCTTGATGCTGAGCTGATCAAGGAGGGCGCCGACCTGTACCTGGAGTGTAGAGTCAAAGCCAACCCACCTCCGTCACACGTCTTCTGGAGGCACGACGTAAGTATTTTCTAAGCCACGTATTCTGAGTGACTTGGGAGTTAATGTCAAGTGAAAAGCGAAAGCCCAAAATAATATTCCTTTAAGTGTACTCTGATCTTGTAAATTTTATTATGCTTCACTAGCCAGTATTTTCGTTCCTCTATCCTTTGGATAAGTTAGCAGTTGAGCCTGTCCTTGGATGTATTAGAAATGATTTGTGTAGAACATTACATACTGCAGCTGAGGGAGTGGGTGTGAGTGAATGAGATTGTTTTCTCCTGTTTTGTGGCTGGAGCAAGAAGCAGCGAGGGGAAAAAAAAAATCCAAAGCTAGTCTCGCCCACTAAGATGAGCTACTACAGCACATCATCTCTCTTACTTAGGGAGAGGAGCTGTACCAGAATATTTCTAGAGGCATACTAGTGAGTGGAGGTACACTGGTGCTGCAGAGGGTTGCTCGCTCACAGGCGGGGACATACACCTGCCACGCCCGCAACCCACTAGGCGAGGGGAACTCCAACGCCCTCACTGTGGATGTCAAGTGTGAGTATACAATTGTCATATGGTGTTGGAGAGAGAAGCGAGAGGGTCGCCTTCACGTGGTGGAACCGATATGACTAGTCGGTTCCACTGTCTGTTTATACAAACGTTCCTTAGCTTCCTGTCCCCAAAGGGAAGATTGTGGACTGCAGTCCACCAAGTGTACGTTCAGATGAGCTTGTGGCCACAAAAAAAAAAAAAGAAGAAGAAGGAAAAAAGAGACTAACACCAAAAACAACAACAAAGATTGTCATTCCTCCCCAGTGAAATGGAGTTTTTCTAATATGGAAAATCTGTGTGCATTCTCTCCTGCTCAGTCATTCGTGGAGCTTTACTTATCTACCCTATAGTAAATCCTTTGGTCCATTTAAACATTTCAGTCAAATCTCCCCTGACTCTCCGCCTTTCTAGTAGGTGCAGAACTAACTTTCTAAACCCCTTCAGTCTTAGGACGTCATTTTTGTTATATTCTTGCTATATTACTAGATGATTTGGGTTAGAAGAACACCTAAGTAGTGAAGATATTAATGGAGGTTGTATATAACTAAGTTAAATAAAATAGCAAAAAAAAAAAAATGCTAAAAGGTAATGAGAACTGCATTCCCGGCGTGAAGGGGTTGATCTCCGGTACTATTCTAATGACTGCGATACTGTTAAGTTAGGGACACAGGTAGAGTTAGGGATAGGGATTTCATTTCTGCTGTAGATGTTGTTCTTGTGTCCCTTCACTCAGCTTGATGTAATCCTAATGGACTTCAGGCGGGTGTTCCCATAGATCTTTATTGAGGTTACTGTATATGTAAGGGCTGCTTATGTGTGATCTAAAGTGTAAGCAGCAGTTATTAGTGTGATCCCAGAGGCGCATTTTGATTGTTGGAGCCAGAAAAGGTATAAGTACTTTTTAAATGGGAAACATATACCCCAGTAATACCCCTTTGCAATGTATAGGGGTTAGAGACTAGGTTATCACAGTCCACAATATTTAATGGTATGTATCTGGCCTGTGTCCATCGAAGCTGAGTGAAGAGTAAGGCAAAAAGGAACCACACTGTGCTGCAGATTTGAAATATAATGACGTAAAATATTCTGAAGCATTTTTATTTACTTCCCCTCTCCCCCCAAAAAAGTCCCGGAATTTCATACGCATTTTGTACAATGACCTAAGCTATCTGCCTTTGTATTGTATGAAGTCACTCCATCTCTTGCTGCATACCGTATCCATCCATCTCTCTCTGTCTCTCTCTTTCTGTGTGTGTGTGTATGTATGTATGGACTGTGTGTGTGTGTGTGTGTGTGTGTGTGTGTGTGTGTGTGTGTGTGTTTGCGTGTTTGCATGTGTGCGCGTGTGAGTTTGTTTGTGTGTGTGTGTGTGTGTGAGAAGCTGCATCCTTCCCAGATTGCGACGTGCACTCATTACCCGTCTAGGTGCAAAACACACCTCTTTCCTGTATAATTCAGAGACGTAAGATCTGCCGCCCGGTATTCTCAATAATTTAACTACACAACTAGTCACCTCCGGAACTGTCTTGCTTAATTTATCATTCCCTCACCTACAGATCTCCAGCTATCAAGTATAATGTGTTTGAGAACCTCGGATGTTGATTTTAGCATTCTTACGTTCATTTTTTCTTTTTTCTTTTTTGCACAACGAAAACAGAAGAGGTATCCTGTTGGGGTAACTGGCACTGAGCAGTTGAGTCTTAGAAAGGTGTAGTTTATTAGATCCATTTGGTATGTGCATTTATGAAATTCCATGTAATAATTTTGACTGTTATTCTATCCCTACCCCAGACGCCCCTGTATGCTCGGCAGCTCAGACAACAACGTACGCCGTGGGTCGCAACGAGGATGCAGAAGTATCGTGTGCCATTGAGGCCAACCCGCTCAAAGTGACCTTCCGTTGGTCCTTCAACACCACCACTGAATCCGTGGACATCCCCACCGCCCACGTCAGCAGCGCCGGGAACCAAAGTACCATCAGCTATACACCTTTGAGCGCATTGGACTATGGGACTCTTCTGTGTTGGGCTATAAATGATATTGGTGTTATGAGGAATCCCTGCGTCTTTCACATAGTACCCGCAGGTGAGTTGGGCGAGTGTGGTGGATTGATTTGAATGAAGGAGTTAGTTGGGTAGATTAATTTAAATAGAAGAGTTAGTTGGGGCTCTGTAAATAATGAAGAAAGGATTTGGGGGAAGTGGAGACAAGACTGGGAAAATAAAGGAACAGTAGTAAGGGAAAATGAAGATGGAAGAAGGAGTGATTTGCATGGAAATGTGAGTTAGAAGGAAGGTGAGGAAAAGATCCAAAGAACAGGGATGTGGGTATAAGTAAGAAAAAAATAAGGGACAAGGAAGATATGAACGACAAGGACTGGGCGTAGGGGAGCAGGGAAGGGGAGATAAGAGGATTGGGTGGAGGGGGATGAGTAAAAAAAATGAGGGATTAGGTAGGTTAAGCAGTCCTTTCCCTAAGGTTCAGCAGTCCTACACGCCACGTCACTGAATGGGTGCTAATACCATACAGTATACAATAAAGCACGATAATTTTATCTCATTCTGGACTAGTGTAATGGTATTAGTGGATGTGGTTTTATGAATTGGTGGCTGAAGATCAGTCAAGGATGGTTTGACCCCGTGAATCCGGGTGACGTGCTTTTCATATAATCTTACCACAACCGACGATTTTATTATTTTTTTTTCAGTATCGGAAAGGGATTTTATACCGAAGTGTTTTTATTACGGCTATATTTTTCAGTTCGAAGATTTTGTCCTAAGTTGAAAAAAAATTCATAAGCAGATAGCAACAATAAATTTAAAAAGACTCCCCATACTCAGTGGGTTAAAGATCAAATTCTCAAACAGTTTCTCGCATCAGTCTCTGATCGATTACATGGCTTCAGAAGTCCATTAATATATTACTTAACCCCTCCTTCTCCTTGCCTCCCCCAGGTAAGCCAGAGCGGCCAGGTAACTGCAGCGTGGTTCAGAGGCGTGCCACCTCAGTCCGGATACGGTGCCAGCCTGGGGGCGACGGGGGGCTGCCACAACACTTTATCCTGGAGGCGGCGCTGCAGGGGGGATCCCACACTGTCAACCTCACCGCAGCTCAGGCACCGACTTTTATGGTATGTGTGTGTGTGTGTGTGTGTGTGTGTGTGTGTGTGTGTGTGTGTGTATGTGTGTGTGTGTGTGTCGCACACCATCAGCCTCACCGCCGCGCAGGCACCCAATTTTATGTCTAGTTGACAGGTTCGTCTGTGAAGTGGACTTGAGAATTCAAAGGCTTGAATTGCGAGTGAATTATTTACGTGTTGTTCATTTCACTGGGCATTCACACGATACGGATAATTCTTTGATATTAGGCTGGGGACAATGGAGTTAAGCTGGGAGACATACAGACAAATGAAGAAGTCAAGGAGCGTTGTAGTGCCAGTGTGGATGTGCTGGAAGCGTTAGAAGCACCCTGATATTACCTGGTCATGTGGAGGGTGGAGAACGAGAGACTGACTTGGAAAATGTATGTGATGGAGAAAGGAAGAGGGAGACTGAAGATGAGGTTGACGAATGAGGTGAAGAGGCTATGTAAGTGAGGGTGGTGTGAATTGGAGGGATGAAAGTTTGATGGCAAAGGAAAGTGTGTTTGGGAGGCAGTTTGTGGTGAACCCTTGTCAGGATTAAGGCGCCTTCAGTAGATTGATAGACAGATTTTAGAGGTTAGAAACAATGTTGACTGGGCAAATATTAAAGAAATTAAGGGCTCTGCAAGAAGATTTTCTTTACCTTTTAGGATCGCTTCTAATTGTTCTAGGAGGCAAAAATGTACATTATGGTTTAAACCGAGTGGTGAATATTTTATTCTTGGTCGACTCCTCTTTGTTTTTTGGCAAACTCCCTTGACGACTTTCTTAATAGAGGTTTTATGTTATAAAGTCATAAATAGTTAGAAATGACGAGTTTCTGGTCATCTTTTTGTACTATAAATCAAGAAAATAATATTTAAAGAAAACGTAATCTGTTATGTTAGTGTAGAGGATTTCGTCTGTGCAGTGGAATCGAAAATTCTGAAGGCATAATGATGAGGGCTTTGATGCACGGTTATTTTACCTGGTCCAGGTGATGGTTTCATGCTCTACTCTTTTACCATATTGTCTCTGGCTTACCCCCACTTCTACTTATAAGGGGTGGGGGGGATAAGGTTATGATAAAAATGTAAATTATGCTGATGTATATGTTTTCATACTTTTTTATTTGTTTTCTGAGATAGAAGTTATGGGAATGGTTAGCCCACTGGCATGTTTCTAGTTAGCTCAGGAGGGTTTCTAACGCCTCTTTCTAAGCAATACATCTTTAATATTACGTCATAGTGCTCTCTTCTATGCTGTTTATATATTTTCGGTATCGGGAAAGACTGTGTAAATATCTGACCTGAAAATCCACCCCTTTTTGTACATAAACAAACTGGCAAGCATGATATGCTAGAAAGCAATCTTAGTGACGAGATTGCGACCCTGTGACGTATTTCTAGTTGGTTTCGGAGTCTGTGAAACTCCTCTTCCCAAGTGATTTATTCTACAAATTACACCTAAATATCGTCTTGCCTGCTTTTGATACAAACTGCAGTATGAAAACCATGTAAATGACATACAACAGAATGTAAAGCGTAATATGGAATATAATTCGCTAAGGAAGAGGTGTTACGAAGCTTGCCATGCCACATACGGTGCGGCTTCCTGTGTGTTACAGGTGCGTGGTTTGGTTGCGGGGGGGCAGTACCGTGTGGAAGTGCGGGGAGTGAATAGAAGGGGAAGCAGCGCCCCCGCCCACCTCACCCTCACCGCCACACCAGGGGGCATCTACCACCTCCACGGTGAGTTGAACGTGGTCATCTATAAACTTTGTTAAAATTTTCGAGTATAGTCTTACCCAGTATATCCCACTAAGACTCGTTTAGTAATATATATAGTGGAAAGGCTATCTGAGAAGATGCCTATTCAGTTTCGTCAGTCAGGAAATATGAAAAAGAACAAAGCACT
>JAGKTI010000058.1:8343-27979 GCA_018397915.1 Birgus latro
ATGGAGAATGTGAGTGAATTTAAGTACTTGGGCAGTGTGATGAGTAAGGATGGTAGTCTGGAGGGTGAAGTGCTCGAAAGGGTACAGCAGGGAAGGAAGGTTGCTGGTTCGTTGAAAGCAGTGATAAGAAACAGGGAGGTGAGCATGGAAGTGAAAAAGTTGTTACATGACAGTATTGTGATACCAACTCTGACTTATGGAAGTGAAGCTTGGACCCTGTTGGAAGGACAGAAGTCAAGAGTGAGAGCAGTGGAAATGAGTTATTTGAGAGGCGCATGTGGAGTCACATGGAGAGACAGACTAACAAATGAGGAAGTGAAGGAGCGTTGTGGTGTGGTTGAGGACGTGATGGGAAGCGTTAGGAGAAACACGTTAAGGTGGTTTGGGCATGTGGAGAGGATGGAGAGTGAAAGATTGACAAGGAGAGTGTACGTGAGTGAGGTGGAGGGGGCGAGAGGGAGGGGGAGGCCGAGGATGAGATGGAGGGATGGAGTGGAGAGGTATATGAGAGAGGGGGGTGTGAGTTGGGAGCGTGGTAGTGAAATGGCAGGGGACAGAGTGACATGGAGGCGATTTGTTTGTGGCCACCCCATTCGGGATTGAGGCGTCTGGCAATAGATAGAGATAGATAGATTATTATTATTATTATTCCAGACGTTGCTACTCCTCACCTGGCCCTAGAGTGGGAAAGGAGGTCTGGATTATTATTATTTTTATTATAATTATTATTTTGGTAAGGTAGATAAAAAATCTGGACATCCATTCAGGTTTTGCAAAAATTGAACTTGATATAGATTGTTCCAATGGTTTTGAAGCAGTTAAGATTAGGGCTGCTGAATTGAAAAGGTATGATAAAAGAATGCCATGGCAAAGAATACAAAAGTGACAACTGAAATATTTGAAGATATCCCCAAGGTTAGGTTTTTTTTTAAGATTAGCTTGTACAGTATTGTACCATAGATGACCCTTCAGACACAACCAGGATCAGGACAAAAATATGTAAGTTAGGAAAGACTGGTATTGCCCAGGTTAAGTCCTAAGAATACCAAGGTCATAACCAAAGAATGCTTTAGTTTGAAATGAAAAATTACCTAGCTCTGAAAATAATCTAGGTTAATGTAATTACTGAAATGAAACTGAATAAATTAATCACTGTTCTGGACGAGATTCGATCTCAGGCCCCATTACATTAGGACTAGAGAGTAGCCAGTTAGAACCCTGGACTTAGCAAAATTTAGCCTAGGTTTTCAGTTCTTGGCCTCTCTCATTTCTAGATGAGGTTTTAATTTTTATTTTACCATATCATGCCTTTTCCTGTAAACCACAGCATACTGTACAGTATAAAAGGTAGCTAAAATAAGTAAAGATGGGAGCAGACACCATCATGTTCGTAGCTTGAGAAGCTTGGGTCACAATAGCTAAAACAAACAACAATAGATAACATGTATTTTTTATTAAAGGCTGTTAGCTGTTTTGAGATTTTTGCAGATTGGTGTGGACTCTGTATTGTAATAATTGAAATGAAACTGAATAAATTAATCACTGTTCTGGCCGAGATTCGAACTCATGCCCTTTCGTTAGAATTGCGCGCACGTTAAAACTGAGCCAAAGAGAGGATCCCCACTTTGCCTTTGGGCAACGCGGGCTTTTATATGCCCCATTACATCACTCTTTTCTCCCTCTGGTGATTAATTTGGTCAGTTTCACTCTCCCACATGGTAGTGTAGCATTGGAGGCCACCACCGGGATGTACTGGTAAGGCTGTCAACATGACATATGGCCCTCATGGCCCTTACCTCACATCCCACACCGTTGCCAACCAATGTAATAACTGAAATGAAACTGAATAAATTAATCACTTCTGGCCAAGGTTCGATCCCAGGCCCTCGCGCTTGAATCGCACGGACGTTACCACTGAGCCAAAGAGAGGATCCCCCCTTTGCCTCTGGGCAACGCGGGCTTTTATACACCCCATTACAGCATCCCCCTGGCTTTACCAGCATCATCCAAGAACCATACGTGCTCCCCACGTGTCAACAAGTGGGTTGGTGGAAGGTTAGTGCCCCTCCCCATAAAACAAATAACTCAAAGTCATGTGGCCACCCCTTACGGGAATATGGCATCTGGCAATACATAGATAGTTAGATCCAAGAACCAGTAAAGAGAACTGTAGGTGCATTTTAAAGCTGATTATTTTCCAATGTCAGGAATCTACCTGTATGTTGGTAAGATCTGATTGCATCTTAACTCCCATAGAAATAACATAATTTATCTAATGCAGTCCTTTTTAAATTATGAAGGGCATAAAGGGGTTCCAGATATGAACTTACTGTGAACTAATGCCTGGGAATGCAACCATTTCACAGGCAAACAGGTTAGAACTGGGGCAGGAAGCCTTTGTTGGCTCTCATATTGCCCCCCCCCCCCCAAATGCTTCAATAGCTTCTCAATCCTTTCCCAAAAACTGTTTGTTGTTTTGGCCAAAACTGCATCCTCTGGCAAGTTGTTTCATTCATCTAACAGCCTCTATGAGGAAAAGTATTTTCTGAGATTAAGTTTTGATTGCTGTTTGAAGCTCTGAAATGGATGTCCTTTAGTTGGTCCATGGTTCAATGCAAAAAAAATTTCAGTTTAATTTTATAGTGTAGTATTACAGCATATTCTGAATTTTATTTATTTTTTCTCTTTCAGACGATTCCTTCGAAAGCCAAATGTAGCGGAAGCCAGTGAAGAATTTGGTATGGTAATGATAGACTGAATTCAATGTTTCACACAGATCTAAGAGTTGTTCTTGGTGTACTTGTAGCCTGTAACTTTAGCCTTTTTTTTAAAATGCTGGGAATACATAGCTGCTGGGACAGTTCTTTTATTCAGTGATTTATTATGTTCCTTTATTTTAACGTTTGTAAGAATCTTCGTTACCCTTTCATTTTCGTTTTCGTTTTTGAAGGCTCCAACGTGCTTGTATGCATCAGCCTTGGTCACCTAATGGTGGCTCTCCATGCTGCTCGATCTATGGCAGCCTCCGTGTTCAGTCCCTTAACCCTGAGGTCACACTCAGTGACCTCATCCCACATCTTTCTCGGTCTGCCTCTTACAACCCCACCCCCTCACCTTCTGCACCCAATTATCATCCCCCATCCTCTCCACATGCCCAAACCATCTCAGTCTACCTCTCCTCATCACAACACCAATACACTCCAATCCCATCCTACCACTCAACTCTTCGATCGTAAACCCAGCCCCCCCAGACCTTGCACGCAGGGACGCACTGCACATCCACCTAATCATTGTCATTTCTGTACGTTTGAGCCTGCGAATATCTTCTTCCTTTACTGCCCAGGTCTCACTACCATACAGCATCACACCCCTAACACATGCTGCATACAAGGACCCCTTAGCACATAGGGAGAGTCCTCTCAATGTCAGGAGAGGCGACAGCTCCCTGAACTTCTTCCATCCACTTCTCACCCTAGCCACAGAGCTACCTCCAGCCTCACCTCCAGCACATAACATCCCCCAAATAACAAAACTCTTCCACACACTCAAGAGACTCACCAGCAAGTTCAATCCTTTCATGCCTGACAATCTCCAACTGCTCTCCCCGACACGCCACACACGTAAAATCAGCATTATCTCGCAGTCTACCTCTAGTACCGCTATATCTCTTGTGCACCCATTTATCACAAACACTGCACAAGATGGAATTTCTTCCCACACCCTTGTGACAAACTGCACATGGCCACTCTCCCTCTTTTCTGATTGTACCGCCACCAACCCTAGATATCATCACTTTTGTTTTATCTGCATTCACCCTCAAGCCCTTGTGCCCCATACCATCTCTCCACTTTCTAAATCTTTCCTCTGCCTCCTTTTCATTCTCTGCAATCAACTCCAAATCATCAGCATACATCATCTCCTATGGGAGTCCATTTCTGAAGTCATGTAAGAGGGCTTCAAGTACCATGATAAACAACAAGGGACTCAAAACTGACCCCTGATGTGCACCGACATTCACAGAAAACTCATCACTCAAATCTCCATTTACTCCTACCTGGGTGCGAGCACCCACATACATGGCCATAACCACCCTAACCAGCCACTCCAACCCAAGCTTTCTCATTGCCCACTTCACCACCTCTCTAGGGACTCTGTCAAAGGCCTTTTCCAAATCAACAAAAACAAAGTACGGTTCCCTTTTCTTTCCAATATATTTTTCCTGAAGCTGTTGAACAATGAATATAGCAACAGTGGTCCCCCTGCTTGGCATAAACCCAAACTGCATCTCATCAGTATTCACTCTTTCTCTAATCTTCTAGAACTCTCTCTCCATTACCTTCATTATCTGATCTAAAAGCTTTATACCTCTATAATATCCCCTTTCCAGGGCATCACCCTTCCCTTTGTGCACATTTACAGTTACACTCTTCAGCCAATCATCTGGGACAACACATTTTTCATTCATTCATTATCCAATCCTATGTCGCCCCATAGAGGAGCATAGGAGCCCGGGGCTAGGCAAGTTGGTCCTGACATTTAAGATGAGAGTGACCAGCCTCACTCATCCCTGAATGGCATTACATGAGCAATAAACCCCAACCATCCCTTGGATATAAACCTTCACCAGCTCAATCCGATTGGAGCGCTGTAATTACCCACTAAGCCAAAGTTTGGTTACAGTATATGGTTACCACCCAGTGTAATACTCATATACAGTAATCCCTCCATTATTCGGATGTCCAATACTCGGACATACTCACCATTCGGATATTGTGGGCTGCCCAACCCCCAAAATGCCAAAAAAATCGAAAAAAATCGAAAAAATATCGATTTTTTTGGGACCGCGTCAGTTTGAATTTCCCGCGCGCGCCGATCGGCTGTGTTTACGCGCGTGGCGCCTCTCTGTCTGTCCCCATTACCCACTCAGTTGCTGCCTCGTTAACACCTCCGACAATGGCGGCCGAAATGACTGCTTTTTTGGTGATACCCTACCTCCTACAGTGCTTGATACTGCTCTTCACCCTCTTCATCATGTGTGTGATGATGGCCCCGCCACCTGAGAAGAGGAAGAAAGTGGTTCTGATTCTGGAGAAAAAGAGGGAGGTACTGTATTGGAGAAGGTGGACGCTGGGTGGCTGACATCACGGATCCTACGTGAGTTCAACCTCCCTCACTCCACTTTGTTTGATATCAAGAAGTCCCGAGACAAACTACAGCAGTACACGGCTGATTTCGCTTCGAAGACCAGACGAAACGTGGAGAGGAATGTGATGTTTACTCCTAAGTATGCTGAGATTGAATAAATTCTCCAGGACTCGTCCTTAGACCACACGGGAATTTACTGTTATATACAGTGCAGTGAAGTGATGTGATGCAAGGTATGCGAAAGAAAACGTTGTGGAAAGTGCTTGTGAGAAGTGCTGGTGAGTGTAAAGTGCACCGGAAGTGCTAAGGTGTCAGGTGCAAGGTCTTACTGTCAGTCTGAGATGACCGATCGGGTTATACATGAGGACGGCGGCATCATTCTCGTAAGTACCTCAACTTCATTAAAATTCCTTGTTTTGTTCTTTCCATATCATTAATCTCATGCATAAACTGTGTGAAAGATGATTTCCATAATGATTTTCATGTCTAACCTGTTTTCAGCATGTTGTAAATGGGTTAAAAAATTCCCCTAAATGTTTATCATAATTTCCTGCTTTCAATTTAATGTTTTCATGCATGGTTTTTAAGTGCACCAGCTATGAAAAAGGTGAATGCCATTGATTTGTGTAAAAGATGATTACCATAAAGATTTTCATGTCTAACCTGTTTTCAGCATGCTGTAAATGAGTTAAAAAATTACCATAAATGTTAATCATAATTTCCTGCTTTCAACTTAATTTTTTCATGCATGGTTTTTAAATGCACCAGCTATGAAAAAGGTGAATGGCATTGATTTGTGTGAAAGATGATTACCATAAAGATTTTCATGTCTAACCTGTTTTCAGCATGCTGTAAATGGGTTAGAAAATTACCATAAATGTTAATCATAATTTCCTGCTTTCAGTTTAATTTTTTCATGCATGGTTTTTAAGTGCACCAGCTATGAAAAAGGTGAATGCCAGTGAATTTCATGTCCGGTCATAACCTAACCTAACCTAACCATTTTTCTGGTAACAGTTTACATCATTTACTGTATTTGATGCTTTGTATCCAATAATTTAGTGCATAAAATGTGAGAAAAGATTATTTCCATGTCCGATACTTATTTATACTAAGGTGGCAAGTTCTGAGCACCTATGCCTTACTCACCTCTAAATTATCATTTTTTGGTAAAAATTCAATTAATTCATGCTTTATGTGCATTATTTATGTGAAAAGGGACCTAAATAAGTGCTATACATGTCCAGTAGGGAGGTAGGAAGGTAGTTTTCTGATTTAGGTTAGGTTAGGTTAGGGTCATGAATGCCCGGTGCTGGAGCTTCAGGACCAATATTCGGACAAAACCACTGTCCGGACATGCCTTTGGCTCTATTACATCGAATAGTGGAGGGATTGCTGTATATACACCAGGCCCTCAACATTTGCGGATTCTACTTTCGCGGCCCCCACACATTCGCGGATTGTCCCTGGATTGTCCCTTTGTGGAGCGGAGATTTCGTTTGCAGCCACAAAGTGTCGGCGCGCGGACACTCACAGGCCATTTTGCACCAAAACAAGCCCTCACCAAACCACCGCGCTCCTCTGTCTCCCTCTCGGTCTGTGTCCTGCCACTGTCGCGGTTGTTTCTTTGCCTATGCGTTGCCATGCCAAACCTCCCCTCATCTCGGTATTGTGCCCAATAATTGTGTTCTCACGTTTTCAAAGGTAAGAAGTGCATTGCTGTGTTAAATTGTGAGTGAATTAGCTCCCAATTGTGCTAGTTGCAAGTATGGCTGTGAATGCGGTTGCATTTGTGGTGGTCCCCTACCTTCTTCAGGTTGTGGCCCTCCTGTGCTGCATTCTCATGTGTGTGCTGATGGCCCCTCCAGCACCTGAGAAGCATTAGAGGAAGGTTTTGACTCTGAGGAAGAAACGTGAGATATTGGGCAAGGTAGACACGGGCTGGACCAGAGGATGCATTCTGCAGGAATATGATCTAGCCCGTTCAACTTTGCTTGATATCAAGAAGTCACGCGACAAGCTTACGCAGTACGGGCAGGACTTAGGCGAAAGCACTCGAAGGGGTGACAGGAAGGTCATGGCCCAGGCCCGGCACACTGTTATCAATTGGTTGACTTTGTTGTGGTTTCGCCAGCAACGTGCTACCGATGTGCTTGTGTGTGGAACCGAGTTGAAGGCTGCAGTCAAGAAGTTTCCACTCTTGCACAACATACGCGACTTCAAGGCTTCTGAAGGTTGGCTCTATCGCTTCGGGCTTCGCCGTGGACTTACGGGCCGTAAGGCACATGATGAGGCCTTGGATGCGGCAGCGGAGGATGTTGACCCGTTTTGCCAGAAAGTGCAGCACCTGATCAAGGACAAGGGCCTTGCCCTTGGTCACGTCTATAATGCTGATGAAACTGGTCTGTACTACCACTCATTGCCCACCAACAACCTTGCAGAGGAGAAGGAGAAGACTGTGCCTGGTCACAATATCTAAACAGAGCGTCTCTGTTTTGTGCCATGCTAATGCTAACGGGATGCACTGCCTCAAACCCGTTACTGTTGGGAATACAAAACAACCACATTGTCTGTGTGGGTTGATGGATAGCCTGCCTGTTGTGTGGTACCATTCTGTGATAGCCTGGTGTATCGCCAAGATCTTCAGAGACTGGTTCCACAGACTTTTCGACAAGAAGGTTATCTTTTATCAGATGGAGGTCCTTGGTATCGCTTGTAGCCAGGTGAAGGCACTACTGCTTCTGGACACTGCCCCTGCACATCCGTCTGAGAAGGATTTGGTTGCTGATGACGGGTGCATTAGGTGCATGTTTCTGCCACCTAATACGACTGCTCTGATTCAACCAGTGGACCAGGGTGTTATCGTGGCTGCAAAGAGACTGTACCAGCGGAGGTTCTTCGACGAGGTGATGGTGGCGCTGGAGGACGAAGACGAGGACGAGGACACATGTGGGAAGCAGACCTTACAGAATCTTCAGTGTTACGACCTGAAGTCTGCAGTGTTCAACTGGGTGAACACGTGGATGGAACCGTCGAATGCGGTCGGTCTTGTCTCCTCCAGGGAATCAAAGCCAAGCACGGCTTTGAGGGGTTTGATGTGGATGATTTCTGCCGCCGTCTTCGAACAGCAGGAGAGCAGGTGGACGTCGACGATGTGAGGGATTGGCTGGATGACAGCAGTGGCGATCTTGGTTATCAGACTATGTCTGATGAGGAGAATGCCGCTGCTGCCTTTGCGGGCACAAAAGGGGACAGCGACACCAGCAAGGACGTGGATGAGGACCCTGACTCACAGCTGCTCGCATTTCCATCACTCCCTCATCTCAGTGCCCTATGTGCCAGTCTGGAGGAGGTGCTGGAGTATGCCAAGCACCCACTTTGTGACAGGGAGTTGGTACCACTCAACCTGGTGATGGAACTGCGGGCACTCAGGGACGCTGTCATCTTCTGGCAGAATTGTCGGTCCTATCGTCAGACCAGGATCGACTCCTTCATCAAGCTTGCCAGCCTATTCTCACCACCACCACCACCACCTCCTCATATCCTGCCATCACCATCAGACCTGCAACCGAGCGCATCGACAGCCATTGAGTCTCTGTTGGACGTAAGTTTGCAGCTGTCTCCGGCGTCTCCTGAGGCCACCATCGCCACCCTGCACGTCACCACTCATTGCTCAGCTCCAACAGGTAGAGGAGGAAGAGGAGAAGTTCTTTGACCTTTGCTAAATGCGAAGGTTAGCCGCTAGACCGCGTGGGAAAACTGTACACTTGCTGGAGGTGTGTGAGTTACAAATCCTGTCTTTGGTGCACTGAGTGGTAAGTATCCCAGTCGAATGTTTTTTGGCAGGGAACTTTAAGTTTTTATCATAGTTTCCTTGGTGTTTAAATTTATTTAGGATATTCCCATGTGTGTTTTGTTGTCAAAATATGGCAGATTGACCTGAGAACAGTGCCAAAATTAGGAGTGGTACTGTACATACACAAGTGTATTGGTAGTTTTTCTTATAGTTTTCCTGGTATTAAAAATTACTTTGGATATTCCTATGTGTGTTATGATGTCGGAATATGGCAGAATGACTGGAAAGTAGTGCCAAAATTAGTAGGGATACTGAACAGGTCCAAATGAAATGGAGAAATAGAAGGAGGGAAGGACAGGAGGAAATAGTTCATACAGGGAGAGTGGAAAGGTTACCGGAGGATGGGAGAAGGCAGAATATAAGAGAGAAGTGGAGGAGTGATTGGGTAAATATGGATTGGAGCAGATGGGGGATGTGGAAGATGTGTGCAAGATATTCACAGAAGAAATCTGTGCAGCATGTGAGAGTGGTTTGTGGGGTGAAGAGAAGATGAAAGGGGTGCAGAGAACAACATGGTGGAATGAAGAGGTGAGACAGGCTGGGGCACAAAAGAAGAAAGCATATAGTGAGTGGATGAGAAACAAGGGCGTGGAAGAAGTTGAGAAACGGAAGAGAGCGTTATATGTAGAGAGGAAGAGAGAGTTGAAGAGATTAGTAATTGAGATTAGGAAAAGAGTGAATGAGGAATTTGGAAGGAAATTGAGTGTAAAGTGGAGGGATTGTATGAAAATGTTCTGGAAAGAGGAAAAGGGAATTAGACAGGGTGTCAGAGAAGTTAGTCGGGGAGTGAAAAATAAAAATGGTAGATTACTAGTGGAGAAGGGAGAAAAAGTGAGCAGATGAAGTGAACACTTGAAGGAAATGTTGAACATAGAGAATGAAAGTAATGCGAGTATAAGTGGATGAAGAATGACTGGGAGATTGGAGACGGAGGGATGTGAGAATAGAGGAAGAAATCAGTAGGATGGAAGCTCTGGAAGCAGTGAAGAAAGTCAAAACGGGGAAAGCCCCAGGAATTGATGGAGTGTGTGGTGAAATGCTGAAGCATGGGGGAGAGGTAGTAGTAGAACGGATGTGGAAGATGTGCAGATTACCCTGGGAGGAAGGTAGAGTCCTGGAGGATTGGAATTCAGGTATAATTATTCCCCTGTACAAATTAAAAGGGGGAAAAGAAGTGTGTGATAATCATAGGGGCATTTGTCTTCTTAGTGTAATAAGAAAAGTATATGGTAGGGTACATTTTGACAGTTATGGAAATAACAGAGGAATTAGTTGGAGACGAATAGGGAGGTTTTAGGAAGGGACGAGGTTGTGTAGATAAGATATTCATTCTTAGATCTTTAGTGGAAAAATTTCTAGAGAAGGGAAAGAAGTTGTATGTGGCCTTCATGGATTTGGAGAAAGCATATGACAGAGTGGATAGACAAGGATTATGGAAAGTATTAAGAATATATGGAGTAGATAGGAACTTTTTGAATGCCATGAAGAGTATGTATGAGGGTGCTAAGGCTACAGTGTGTGTGGATAGTGAACTGAGTGAATTTTTCTATTTGAAGGTCAGATTAAAACAGGGATGTGTCATGTCTCCATGGTTGTTCAATCTGTATATGGATGGAGTTATAAAAGAGATACAAGGTATGGTAGTAGATGTTGGAGCAGCCCTAATGAGAGAGAGCAGAGTTTGGAAACTCCTTGTACTGTTGTTTGCAAATGATACTGCGTTGTTAAGTGAAGACAAAGGGGAGCTGCAAGGCTTGGTGAATGAGTTTGGGAGTGTGTATAAGAAATGGAATCTAAAGGTGAATGTAGGGAAGAGTAAAGTTATGGTCTTTGAGAGAAATGAAGTCTGTGAATGTACAGTGAGGTTGGATAAGGAGGAAATGGAAAATGTGAGTGCATTTAAGTACAGTACTTGAGTAGTGTGATGAGTAAGGATGGAAGTTTAGAGGGTGAAGTGTTTGAAAGGGTACAACACGGAGGAAAAGTTTCTGGTTCCTTGAAAGCATTGATAAACTGAGAAGTAAGCATGGAAGTGAAAAAAGTTACTACATGACAGTACAGTGTTGTGATACCAACTCTAACATATGGAAGTGAAGCATGGACCTTGTTGGAGGGACGGATGTCAAGAGTGAGAGCAGTGGAAATGAGTTATTTGAGAGGAGCATGTGGAGTCACATGGAGAGACTGACTGACAAATGAGTTAAGAGAAACACAGTGATGTGGTTTGGCCATATGGGAAGGATGGAGAGTGAAAGACTGATGAGGAGAGTGTATATGATTGAGGTGGAGGAGGGGAGAGGGAGGGGGAGGCCAGGGATGAGATAGAGGGATGGAGTGGAGAGGTATATGAGAGAGGGGGGTGTGAGCTGGGAGCAGGGCAGTCAAATGGCGAGGGACAGGGCAATATGGAGGCGATTTGTTTGTGGCCACGCCATACTGGATTAAGGCATCTGGCAGTAGATAGATAGACAGACTGTACATACAGTAGTGTATAGGTAGGGTGTTTTTTGGTTTTCAGTGTTTATTTTTGGATGGTTTCTTGTTGTTGAAAATTATTTTGGATATTCCATTGTGTGTTTCGATGTCTAAATATGGCAGAATGACCGGAAAACAGTGTCAAAATTAGGAGGGATACTCTACATATGGTAGTGTATGGGTAGGGTATTTTTTGGTTTTCAATGTTTTTCTTTTCTTTTCTTTTTTCATGGTTTTCTTGGTGTTAAAAATTATTTTGGATATTCCTGTTTGTGTTTTGATGTCTGTATATGCCTGAATAATTAGAAAACACTGCCAAAGTAAACAGTGGTACTGTACAGATAAGTTGAGTGTAGGTAGGGTCTGGGTATAGTAAGGGGGATGTTGTTCATTATCTGGACATTGCCACTACCTGGAGATGCCTTTGGCTCTGTTACATCTGATAATTGAGGGACTGCTGTATTCAGGTCTCATGTTGCATTGTGGTGGTTGTGTGAGCTGTGAGGACCTGATGAAGTAGAAATTGTATTATAAGATATATGTGGTCATCATTATGGGAGAGCATGTTATTGGGGAGTTGACTGTATTTTGCACTTTATGGGATAAGGAAATGGTGAGATATTGAAACTTTAGAGGAAAGTCACCATATCTAATGAGGTGATATAATAGACGAAAAGAAGTAGTGTACCCTCAGGGGTGGTTCCTGCCATCTCTACTTTAAATATCTGTGAGGTGTTGTAAACTACTCAAAGCCACTTCCTATGGTACCTCCATAGCTCGCTTCCCACGAGTGTAAAATGGCTTTTTGGGAAAGCAAAAAAATGTTTTTTGTGTCATTGGTGAATTTAACTAAGTCTGGTACATATTGCTATTTACCAGCACATTTTTCTATTTTATGGGCATGCAGCTGAAAGTTCTTAAACTGTTCATGACAGTTTGAGATCACATCGTTTTGCAGGTCAACTAGCACGTGACTTGAGTGAAGGTGAGGCATGGGCACAGGCTGGGCTGTGCTGTGTTGCTGTTGGGAGGTGTGAGCAGTCCCTTGCCAACCCCACCACTGAGGTCGCTGCACTCACTCAGGCTGCACGCTTTTTTCTTAAGGTCAGCACAGAAACAGTATTTGGCTGTGAAGCTTGTTGAGTAGCTGTTTTTTGACTGGGTAATGCAGAGTGACTTTAGTGTACTAAGATATTTGGAAATACAGTGCATTATGAAGCAAAGGAAATATAGAGGAAAAACTCCACCAGCACATTTGGTGGGACCCAGAAAACATGTGTGAAAGGCTCAGATGATATGAGGAAAATCACTGTAGACTGGAGCTCTGTGGGACTTGACCCCACTATCCCTTTAGAGCCCCATTTCCTGCTAGTGTTTCAGATATATTTTATGCCAGGGAATTTAGTATTTTTTATTTTCTAGATTAACAAGAGAAATTATAGATATTATACAGTATATACATATATACTTAGTGGACCTTTCTCCAGTGCAGTAGATCAGAGTACATTCCTAGGTCTTGATTCACTAGCAAACTTAGAGTTAGCTCCCTCACATAACTTAGATTTACAGTTTTTGTGCATTTAGCACAAGAGACATGTTAAGAATCAGCACATCCCTCTCCTTGTCCTACCTGTTAAATTAAATTATCTATTGCCAGACACCTTAATCCCATAACGGATGGCCAATTTCCATGTTTCCCCGTCCCCTGCCATTTTACTGCCCTGTTCCCAGCTCACATCTTCCTCTCTCATATACCTCTCCACTCCATTCCCCCATCTCATCCTTAGCCTCCCCCTCCCTCTCCCCCCCTCCACCTCACTCACATACACTCTTCTCATCAGTCTCTCACTCTCCATATAGCTAAAGCACCTCAGTGTGTTTCTCCTAATGCTTCCTATCACATCCACATCCACACCACAGTGCTCCTTCACTTCCTCATTTGTTAGTCTGCCTGTCCATGTGACTCCACATGCTCCTCTCAAATAACTCATTTCCACTGCTCCCACTCTTGACTTCTGTCCTTCCAACAGGGTCCAAGCTTCACTTACATACGTTAAAGTTGGTATCACCATGCTGTCATGCAGTAACTTGCTTACTTCCCTGTTTCTTATCACTGCTTTCAAGGAACCAGCAACCTTTCTTCCTTGTTGTGCCCTTTCAAGCACTTCACCCTCTAAACTTCCATCCTTACTCAACACACTACCCAAGTACTTAAATGCACTTACTATACCTCATGATAATTTTCTTCTAGTAACTGAAATTTGTTTTGTTGGGGAAAGAACAAGAGACAGGAATATTCTACACACCTTTTGCCCTTTCTACAAAAACTATTTTCAGTTACCAAAGGGAGTTCATCTTTTCATTCATGAATATCAACTCTTTAGATGGTATGTTGATGGAGAATCACAGCATAGGAAATACTGTAATATTTTTTTGTATTTTGTGGAAAAATCTATTAGATTCTGAGGCCTGTAGAGTGGGGAAGATGGTCATGGGTCACAGAACTGAAGTTTTAAGACTTAGTAATCAACACTACAGACATATAATTTGTTCATAGTATATTATAACAATGTTCATGAACATAACTCCTTCAAAATCAACTTAACTGCATTATTTTCATTCAGGAGTGAAAATTTGTTGTTCAGTAATTAGCTTCTTTGGCAGTTTTACTCTGATCATAATAGGTAATGCTGCTAAGGAAGTTGACTCCACAAAACAGTTAACTGCTGTATTCGTTCTGAACATCCAGTAAATGAGTACTGCATATATAGTAAGTAGTTCTTCGTTGGTGGTGTTGGAATGTCTAGAGGTGGGATGTGGTCGAATAGGGTCTGATAATACTTATGTGGTGATTGTTTTATGTGCCCAGTTGTGTTGTGCCATTTTGTATCATTTATGAAGGTTGCAGCATGCATGCATACATCTGCCTTGGTCACCTAATGGCACCTTTCCACACTGCTTGATCACTGGCAGCCTCCCCAATCAGTCCCTTATTCCCTGAGTCACACTCTGTGACCTCTTCCCAGGCCTTTTTCAGTCTGCCTTTCATGACCCTACCCCTGATGTTCACACTTCTCCCCTTCTGCATTCAGTTGTAATCCTTCATGCTCTCAACATGCCCAGAACATCTCATCTACCCCTCTTCATCACAGAAGCAGTATACTCCAGTCCCATCCTTCCTCTGAACCCATCAGTCATAACACTACTCCCCCCAATTCCTCGTATTCAAGAACACGCTACACATCCATCTAATCATTGACATTTCAGTTCATTTGAGCCTATGAATATCCTCTTCCTTTACTGCCCAGATCTCTACTGTACAGTATCACACTCCTAACGCATGCCGCATGCAGAAATCCCGTAGCACAGAGGGAGAACTCTCTCAATGTGAGGAGAGGCAGCAGCTCCCTGAACTTCCTCCAGCCACTCCTTGCTCTAGTCACAGTGCCAGGTCCAGCCTCACCTCTGGCATATAATACGTCTCCCAAATAAAATACAACTCCTTCACACACTCAAGAAACTCTCCAGCAAGATCAATCCATTCATCCATCCATCCATTATCCAATCCTACGTCGCCTCACAGAGGAGCGTAGGAGCCCGGGGCTAGGCAAGTTGGTCCTGACACTCGTCAATCTCTACATGCTCTCCTAATGCACCAAACACATGATATCATCATCATTTCATACCCAGCCTCTAATACCACTACATCTGTAATGCACCCACTTATCACAAACACTGCTCAAGATGGAGTCACTTCCTACCTTCTTGTGGCAATCTGCACATGGCCACACGCCCTCTGCTTTGACAGTATTGTACTGCCACCAGCGCTAGATATCATCACTTTTGTTTTATTTGCACTTACTCTCAAACCCTTGTGCCCCATTCTGTCTATCTATTTCCCAAATCTTTTATTCAGCTACCACCACCAAGTCATTAGTACATAACATCTTCCATGGAATCCGTTTCTGAAGTTACGTTAGAGAGCTTCAAGTGTCATGACAAACAATAAAGGGCTCAAGACTGACACCTGATGCACATCAACATTTCTGTAAGCAACACACAGTCACCCTCCTCCTCTTCCTTCTCTACCACTTCCCCCCTACTTCCTACCCTTCAAGCTGCACACAATCCATGATGCTGCTCTGAACCCTTTAGGTGATTTGATTTCCAAAGTAGAGATGTACCGATATCAAAAATTTTACCGATACCGATACCGAAACTTGTTATGCTGTAGTACTGTAAATTGAAATACGAATGAAATTAAACAACTACACGTATCAATAAGAAAAAATTATAAAAACCCCATTCTGTCTATCTATTTCCCAAATCTTTTATTCAACTATCACCACCAAGTCATTAGTACATAACATCTTCCATGGAATCCGTTTCTGAAGTTACGTTAGAGAGCTTCAAATGTCATGACAAACAATAAAGGGCTCAAGACTGACACCTGATGCACATCAACATTCCTGTAAGCAACACACAGTCACCCTCCTCCTCTTCCTTCTCTACCGCTTCCCCCCTACTCCTTACCCTTCAAGCTGCACACAATCCATGATGCTGCTCTGAACCCTTTAGGTGATTTGATTTCCAAAGTAGAGATGTACCGATATAAAAAATTTGACCGATACCGATACCGAAACTTGTTATGCTGTAGTACTGTAAAATAAAATACGAATGAAATTAAAGAACTACACGTATCAATAAGAAAAAGTTATAAAAACTGTGAAACCATAACTCAACTAGTCAGAAGACTGTGTGTGGATAGTGAGGGAGATTGATGCCTGCCTTCTGAGGGCTGTGGCAGGGCCCTGAGCCGCTGATGCGAGGCTACCAAACTGTCTCGTACATGTCCATGGTGGCAGATGTAGCTCATTACCAAAGAATGTACTGTATTACTATGCACCATGTACTCAAAATATATGATATTAAATAATTGGATATTACCAATAATTTATTTTTCATCCCTATAAAACATCCTAATTTTACTTAACAGAATAACTTCCAGCAAGTGACACGAGGAAGTGAAGGAGCGTTGTGGTGTGGTTGAGGATGTGATGGGAAGCGTTAGGAGAAGCACGTTAAGGTGGTTTGGGCATGTGGAGAGGATGGAGAGTGAAAGACTGACGAGGAGAGTGTTTGTGAGTGAGGTGGAGGGGGCGAGAGGGAGGGAGAGGCCGAGGATGAGATGGAGGGATGGAGTGGAGAGGTATATGAGAGAGGGGGGTGTGAGTTGGGAGCGCGGTAGTGAAATGGCAGGGGACAGAGTGACATGGAGGCGATTTGTTTGTGGCCACCCCGTGCGGGATTAAGGCGTCTGGCAATAGATAGATAGATAGAAGTGACACGCTATGCACTACATTTCGGTATATCGGTAGTATCGGCAGAAAATCAGCCAATACCAACTCCGATACCGATACTCTAGAAATGGGCCGATACCACCGATACTGATACCGATACATCGGTACATCTCTATTCCAAAGGCTTGCTTTTAATGCTTTTGCTTTTCATTTTTGTCATGTCAGTTAAATATAGGAGGAGACAGACCACAAGACCTGCCCCCCCCCCCCCCACCCACACACACACAGTATGTCCAGGCATGAGATCAGGGACCCACAGCCCACCAGTCTTAGCCAGTGGCTGTGGTAGTGGCCTCAGGGCACCCTGCCAGGACAGCTACAGGGACACCCTCCAAGCACACCTTGGCACAGTAACTTTCCTGCCTTTATGCAACCACTGATTGGGCAGCCTCCGGAGGTGCAATTTCCAGGTTCAGGCCCCTTTCTATTGACCATAAGCAGCAGCCTGGGAACCATTATGTCCTGTACCCTGTGGTACAGGTCAGAGCCCCATCCCATCTCAGTCCCTGAAATGCACATGAGGATATTTCTAGGCTCAAACTTACAGAAATGACAATGATTAGGTGGATGTGCAGTGCATCCCTGAGTGCAAGGCCTGGGGAGGCTAGGTTTACGATGGAAGAGTTGAGAGGTAGGGTGGGACTGGAGCGTATTGGTGTTGAGATGAGGAGAGGTAGATTGAGATGGTTTGGGCATGGGGAGAGGATGGGGGATGATAATTGGGTGCAGAAAGTGAGAAGCGTTAATATTGGGGGTGGGGTTGCAAGGGTAGACCAAAAAAGACATGGGACAAGGCCATTAAATGTAACTTCAGGGTTAAGGGACTGAACAGGGAGGCTGCCAGAGATCGAGCTGCATGGAGAGCCGCCATTAAGTGACCAAGGCTACCACATGCAAGCATGTTGGAGACTTCAAAAACAAAAGGAAACGGAATGCCTGTACCACGCCTCTCCTCAGGTCTGCCACTTAGTAGTGTGTGTAAAGGCCACACACCCTTGCTGGCACCAACCTCTATGTAATGCAGTATATTGTGTGGTGCAGTATTTAAGCACATGTAGAGTAGTGCATAAGATTGGCAGAAGTGTTTGAGAGAGTATGTTTGCCCACTCTCCATGTTAGTGTCACACAAAAAGTTCAGCAAAAGGGGATGGTCAGGATATCCTGAGGGCTAGTGAAATAGGACTTCCAGCTCTCCCTGTCACCAGCATTCCCATCATCCTTAGGAGTATGGCCCTGAGTGGCTGGTGCTACAAATTACTAATAACTTTATTATGTTCTATAAGGTAATACGCATACTTAGTGACATTTACCATCATTGGTATTTCAGGCAGAGACAGTAAACCAACACTTGCACTGTCCCAGCTTCAATGAACACCTTATGACAGCCATCAGCTGTTTCCAGCATGCTATCCAGCTCTACACAGATCAAAAGAAACCTGCCTTGGCTGCTTCTCTTGCTGTTGAACTCGGTCAGGTGAGTGGGATACATTGCAGTAATGTCTTCTAAGAATTTAGTGTGCATGAGTGAAATTTTGTAAAGAACTGGAACTGTACAGTTCATTATATTAATGGAGTTGGAGGAAGCCAATGACTCAGGGTTGACATGATTTATGTGTAGTGATTAAAGCATGATTTAAACTAGAAAGCACTCTCAGAGTGCATACCTCTGCCAATGCCATTGTAGGATCTGGATCCGAATCTGGATCCGCCTTAAAATTAACCAGTTGTTCCATGGCCCACCCTTTCATAAAATTTCATTGAAATTCATAGAGAACTTTTGATGTTATTGTTTGGACAAACAAACAAACAAGCAGATAAATATAGGTGAATACATAACCTCCTCCAACATTGTTGGCGGAGGTAATCAGCAATTTTTAACATATTGAATGTGTTATGAATGCCATAATTGCCTAATTTCACCAGCAGTTTTATTTAGGTACTTATTTATTTTCTGAAAAAAAAAAGCAAGAAGAACTACCATTATGTAGCTATATACAGTAATGTACTTAATCAAGGAAGAGTTAATTGTACCAGTAACCAAAAACATAACCTACAGTTATGATTGTACAGTTATTAAAAGAAAAATGCTTTCTTTGATTTACATATACCATTCTGTCAATATACCTGAACCATCTCAATTTACCTCTCGTCACAGCACTAACATAGTAATCTCATAATTATCTGTCAGCACATCATCCGGCAGGCATCAATATCCATCACACCAAATTGGGCTTAATTGTTAAAATTCCATGGGAATCCCCAAAATTGAATTATGTGCCATTTGTTGGGGGTCCCACCAGCAAAATAATTTATTGCAGTGAATCTCACCACCAAAAACATGAGTCTCATCACTAATACACCTTCCTTGATGTTGCCAAACTTGACATGTTTCTAATTTGTTACCTGTTTGTCCCTGTCTTGTTTTCATTTCATATTCTTTATTAAATACAACTACATTATGTATATCCCTTCATCTCAATACATCTCATACTCATTTTTCCTTGTGTATATTATCCTGAAGTGGATGACAGTGTGTCAGCCCCTCCCCTCTTTCCCAAAGTCGCTGCTCTGCGCTCCCTCCTTCCAGTACTGTATTGCCGCATAGCAACTGTGTTGAGTTTGTCGCACTTTTGTTGTCATCCCTGTCGTTCTGCATGTCATACTGGCATTCTGCTTGCGTGTGTCACAATGGCACTTCCACCTGCCAGGCACCCAAGAAGGTGCCGTTTCTCAAAAAAAACAGATTATCATCCTTGATCTCCCCTCTCCCTCTTCCCCTCCGCCAGGGACAGCTTTAAGT
>JAGKTI010000058.1:35367-82793 GCA_018397915.1 Birgus latro
ACCCTGTTGGAAGGACAGAAGTCAAGAGTGAGAGCAGTGGAAATGAGTTATTTGAGAGGAGCATGTGGAGTCACATGGAGAGAGAGACTAACAAATGAGGAAGTGAAGGAGCGTTGTGGTGTGGTTGAGGACGTGATGCGAAGCGTTAGGAGAAACACGTTAAGGTGGTTTGGGCATGTGGAGAGGATGGAGAGTGAAAGATTGACGAGGAGAGTGTATGTGAGTGAGGTGCGGGGGGGCGAGAGGGTGGGGGGGGCCGGGGGTGGGCTGGAGGGATGGAGTGGAGAGGTATATGAGAGAGGGGGGTGTGAGTTGGGAGCGTGGTAGTGAAATGGCAGGGAACAGAGTGACATGGAGGCGATTTGTTTGTGGCCACCCCATTCGGGATTGAGGCGTCTGGCAATAGATAGATAGACATATTCTCCATTTGTAGTGCTGACCATTCAGCATAACTGTGCACTCAGTCACTTATTCTTCTCAATAGGACTACAGAGTACAAAGAATTCTTACTTTTGCTGAGTCAGTTTTATGCCATCTACTTTGTAAAGTTAGCAAATTACATTGTGAGAATAATATTCTGGAAGTAAGGTTAAGAATTATCAGAGAAACCAGGACTTGGAGATGAATTGTCTTGGTATACTTTTGACTTTGAAGTACTGTATATCATTGCTTCATGTCAGAGTCTTGCTATAATACTTTATGTTCTGAATAGGACAGGAGGTTGCTTCTCTAAACAGAATGGCCAGATTTAGGTAAACAGTTGTACTGTAGTTTAAAAGAAGTAGCATAAAATTTATTTGACGCTTTCCTAAGTAACCATTTTTCCTGGCGCTGTAGGAGAGCCTGCCTACTCATGGGTGCGCTGTGCATCTCGGGAGATGAGGAACAGCTGTGACTTCTCCCTGGGAGCAAAGCCTCCTTAACCTCTCGAGCATCTTACAATGAGAACATTGGTCAGTCTGGCAGGGCATCATCTCCTTCATGGAGGGAGCTGCTCCCTATGCCATTTTTTAAGCAAAGGGAAATGAATGTCTGGCAGCCATTTCCCTCCTCATCACATTTGCCAGAGACATTGAGAACAGTCCTAAGCCTCATACATTACAGTTGCTTAGTTGGCTCCCTGCTCATAACTAGCATTAAACAAACATATTGATAGATTCAGTGCAGTTCTTGAAGAGAAAGGATCCACACAATATGCATTACACTTGCAAATGTCTGACAACACCACAGCACATGGGTATGTGACAGGGGTAGCACATCGACAAACACTCTTCCTGTCACACCAAACACAATTCCCTCACCTCCTCCAAAAACCTACCTACTCACACAGCCACTGCCACCACAGCTCAGTCCCAGCACACAAACACTACACAATAACACAGACCCACACTTTGTCCACACCACCTCAAACATGCAACATAAACATATTACAACTAAATATTCAAATCCTCTGTTCCAGAACTTCATAAGGTGAACATGTTCTTAAGAAGCACAATATACACCTCTGTTCCAAAACTTCATAAGGTGAACCATTCTTCACAAGCACAATATACACATTGCATTGTAGAGGAAACATGCAATCACTTCTACTCCACACATCAGACACTAATCGCACACCCACACTGACATAACTGGTGGCGTTGGAGGAGACCTCATCACTTGCATTCACACATCCAGACAACACAGTCACCACCAGAATGATACCATATTAAAAATAAAGTTACTCGTTACCAACCCCGGTCATAAACAAGAGACTGACATTTTTAACCCCTGAAACTTCCCATGCCTACCAAGGCAATACAGTCCTCAGCACATGCCTCTACACAGATATTCCATCATTACTGGAGATTTTAATGCTAAAAACATTGCCTGGCATGATCACAAGCAAAAGCCACCAAGGCCTCCAAATTGCATTACAGCTCAACAGTAGTACAGTACATTCTCACTGACATCTTTAATAGACCTATATACATCCCACACAAAGCAATCTGCTCCCCCTTATCACATTCTGTTGTCCCCCCCTTTCACACATCACCACCTGGTGAATGGAGCCCAGACTCCCTTCAGATCACCTGTCTGTCATTATCGCCACAGAAACACACTGTAAACCAGTGCAATCACACATCACATTCACAAACGACAAGAAAGTAGATGATAACATTCATAAGTGAAACAGAAAAACACAGCAGCACACTTAACAACACACCCATCACCAGCACTGACAAGCACATTTTGAAATTTAGCACCATCATTCTTAAAACAGAGAAACACTATATTCCACACAATAGAAGACACTACAATCTCAGTGTTACACCTCAGATTGCTCACCTCATAAAGCAATGCAACTCACTCCAACACATTTCCCCTCTCCCATATGCACAAAACACCATCACAAGGTCCAGCAGTTAAATAACAAAACTGACAGAAAAATTAGCACAAAAAAATACAGAAACTGAAAAGCCTTAATTACAACAGTCAGTCACTCCAGTGACTGCTTTTGACTGTACAGAACTCTTAACATTATCTGTAAATCACAAAGAAGCTTCTTTGAGATCAGTGTTGCCATCACCTACAACACCCAACAACAATAAGCAGACATATTTGTGGACCACTATGCAAACATAAGTCACCCTACACCAACTCACACTGAATCCAAAAAAAACAATCTTTGCCGTTTAGGCAGTCCTTTCCATTTGACCACAGTATAACCTTTGTCACTAAGTCGCAGAATGTTATCGAGAAAAAAAAAATACAAGCACAGGGCTGGTTGGTGTCTACAACATGAAACATTTTTAATTACATGGCTTCCAGACCCTCACAGGCATCTGGCTTATGCATATTGTAGCATTTCCAGTATTTGGGGAGGTGAAAGAAAAAAAAAGTGCCACACATAATGTCTTATTCTTAACAAAGCCATATTTCATGTCCCCCTTGCTCCCTCACAACACTGCTTTAGAGCACTGCACTCCACAAACACCCTACTAACCAACCTTACACAACACACATCAGATGACATCAACTCTGCATGAGCTGCATGCCACATTCTTCTTACAGTTATAGGTATTAGTCTTTGATGCCATTGTCAGCCACAAACTAATCGGCAAAACCTACAACACAGAGATGGAGAACAACACCAAATTTTGCCTTGCCAACTACTTACTGTGTAGACAGACCCGTTACACTCCAGAGTAAGTCATCATGAACACAGAACTTCTTTGATGAAGTTCCACTGGGCTCTATTCTCAGGGCACTTACAGGGACAGACTTTGAGCAGCAAAAAGAAACAGCCACCCTATTGTAGAAAGATGCATTAAATAATTGATGTCTTATGACGCTCAGCATGGACCCCGTTCTTATATAACACTCGCAATGACACCTTGCAGACCATACATAAGTGCTCTATGCATCATGAGTGGCTGCACCAGTACCATTCTGAGAGCTTACTTATACTTTGTAATTTAACCCGCCGAGTCCCACCGACGTACGATGCACGTTGCTACTTTTTTCCGCGGACTGACCCAATGACGTGCTTCGTACGTCACGCAGTTGCAAGGCTCATTGTGTGCACATTTTTCAACATTCATGGGTGATTTTTGGTAGGCATATGTGGGAGACCTTCCTCTACCTGCTGTCAAGCGGGGGTACTGCCTGGACCCACCTGACCCCCCCTCCCCCCTGCACTGGGCAATTCACCTGTTAGCAGTAACCTAGCCAGTAAAGGTATGTTGCCCCACGGTCTCTCCAATGACGAAATTCATGGTGAATGTGATTCCTGAGGTGAAGGACAAAGAAACAAAGAAGATAGAGGAAGAAACAGAAGTGATGAGGTGGTAATGTCGTAAAAGAAGGTGCCATATACTGGGGTTTTGGGTGAGTGAATATTGCTTATAAACGCCTATATTATTGTGTGAAAACCAATATAGACTTGTACTACACATAAATTCGTACCAAATAAATGAAATAAATCGTAATTTAAAGTGGCTTGAATTAGTTAACCCTTCCATAGTTCATTTTCTTTAGCCAGGTACCCTGAAAAAGAAGGAAAACGTAAGGTTGAGTGACACCTGTGTCAACATTTTTTTACCTCAGGATCGCGATTTCTCTATGAATTTTCAATGTTTCTCACCAGAAGCGAAGGTTTCAGCCAAAAAAACAAAAGTCGAAAATCGGTCAGGATCTGGGGGTAGGCTGGGTAAAAAACCGGTCGGGACTGGAAGGATTAAATCGTCCCCACTAGACAATATCTTGATATGATAGGTACAAAGTTTGTGGTAAATCACAGCATGTCTCTCATTATATGACAGAGCCAGACATCATAACTAGACCGTAATAATCATCATACAAACATTACCAGACCCTCTTCAACAACATCCCACCTCCAGACATTCCATCTCTATCAGTGAAGACACATTTACACATCGCTCATCATCGCTCATTTTGAAGGCTCCAACATGCTTGCATGTGTCGGCCTTGGTCACCTAATGGCGGCTCTCCATGCTGCTCGATCTCTGGCAGCCTCCCTATTCAGTCCCTTAACACACTTGTACTCATTTCACATGCCGGTCAATGCACCACCTTCATCAGAACACCTTACTTCAAGCCCCCTCCCCAGTCCACCCATCAGAGATATTCTTAAATAGAACTGATTGAGTTCTCCTAGCTTGTGCAGTGTTTGTGATAGGTGGATGCATAAGAGATATAGTGGTATCAGAGGTAGACTGCGAGATAATGCTGATTTCTTGTGTGCTGCATTTCAAGGAGAGCACGTGGAGATAAACACAATAGGATTGGTCTTGCTGGTGAGTCTCTTGAGTGTGTGGAAGAGTTCAGTTATTGGGAGACAAGTTATGTGCTGGAGGTGGGGCTGGAGCTAGCTCTTTGGCTAGAGTGAAGAGTGGTTGGAAGAAGTTCAGGGGGCTGTTACCTCTCCTGATATTGAGAGGGCTTTCCCTCAGTGCTGAGAGATCTTTGTCTGCGGCGTGTTTTAGGAGTGTAATACTCAATGGTAGTGAGACCTGGACAGTAAAGGAAGCGGATATTCGCAGGCTCAGACATACAGAAATGACAATGATTAGGTGGATATGCAGTGCCTGCGGGGGCTAGGTTTATGGTGGAAGAATTAGGGAAAAGAATAGGACTGGAGTGTACAGGTGGTCCTCGCCAAACACGGTTTGCTGTAGCATGATATTGCTCTAACACGGCACGATTTTGCGGAAGGAAATAAACATTCTAACTTGAGCACAGTTAGCTAACGCAGTAATTTGAACCGGGCGGGCTGTGATGTGGTGTGCCCAGTTGTAGTGAGGTGAGGGTGGAGGTGATGAAGATTGCCAGGGACACCACTGACACTTTAGATGAGCGGATTATGCAAGAAGTTGAGCAACAAGACAGGGACAAAGAGGAGAGGGAACAGCTAGAGGAAGAGAGGGAGGCCAGACCAGCAGGTGAACCCAGCAGTGAAGTTTTAAGTCAAATCCTGATTCGAGCTGAGTCTCTCAAGGAGTTCATCTTTGACCGCCACTCTTCCCTTGCAAGAGGTAACGACGTTATTAAGCAGATTGTTGATGCAGTCAACGTCTACAGTCGTATGCACATCGACCAAATAGACCGCTGTAAACAGTCACTGATCACTCGTTACTTCACCAGACAAGCTGCCACTGGTCTACAGCAAGAGGATATCCAGCGACAGCAGGATGAAGAAGCTATGGAGGACCGTGAAAGTGATGTTTAAAGTGTTGCTAGTGAAATGGATTTCGATGGATTTTAGTGTGTGTTCTCCCCCTCTACCTCATCTCTGGCGACGTGTGTCTGTTCTTCTTCTCACAGAAGGTACAGTACAATAAATAAAAAAGTCCTTTATTGACCTAATGTATTTTTTATAACCATATTAATGCTTTTAGGAGGTTTAAATTGTTAGACGTGAGAGGGTTGAACTTGCGGGTGAGTCTCTTGAGTGTGTGGAGGAGTTTTGTTGTTTGGGAGACTTGTTATGTGCTGGAGGTGGGGCTGGAGTTAGCTCGGTTGCTTGGGTGAGAAGTGGTTGGAAGAAGTTCAGGGAGCTGTTGCCTCTCCTGACATTGAGAGGACTCTCCTTACGTGCTAAGGGGTCTTTGTATGCAGCATGTGTTAGGAGTGTGATGCTGTATGGTAGTGAGACCTGGGCAGTAAAGGAAGAGGATATTCGCAGGTTTAAACGTACAGAAATGACAATGATTAGGTGGATGTGCAGTGCGTCCCTGCGTGCAAGGCCTGGGGGGGCTGAGTTTACGATGGAAGAGTTGAGAGGTAGGATGGGACTGGAGTGTATTGGTGTTGTGATGAGGAGAGGTAGGCTGAGGTGGTTTGGACATGTGGAGAGGATGGTGGATGATAATTGGGTACAGAGGGTGAGAGGTGTTAATATTGGGGGAGGGGTTGGGAGGGGTAGACCGAGAAAGACATGGGACGAGGTCATTAAGTGTGACTTAAGGGTTAAGGGACTGAACAGGGAGGCTGCCAGGGATCGAGCAGCGTGGAGAGCCGCCATTAGGTGACCAAGGCCGACGCATGCAAGCATGTTGGAGCCTTCAGAAACGAAACGAAACGAACAGGGGGGGGAAAAGTGGACTTTGGGCAGGGGTGCGGAAGGAAATAGGGGTTTTCAAGAGTCCCCCTAACGCGATATTTGCCAAACACAAGGTCGGTGTGGAAGCAAATACCTTCGTTAGGCGAGGACCACCTGTATTTGTGTTGTGATGAGGAGAGGTAGATTGAGATGGTTTGGGCATGTGGAGAGGATGGGGAATGATAATTGGGTGCAGAAAGTGAGAAGTGTGAATGTTTGGGATGGGGTTGTGAGAGGCGGACTGAAAAAGACCTGGGACTAGGTCATAGAGTGCGACCTCAGGGATAAGAACCTGCATAAGAAGGCTGCCAGAGATTGAGCAGCATGTTGAATGGATGTGAACAATTCCATACCAGCTTGTATTAAGTCATTAATGTGGGACTGGGTAGAATTAATGTCAGTGGAGAAGAAAGACTGCCATGGAAAAAAAAGGCGATTTCTAAATCCATCCCAGTCTGCCCCATCAAAGTGCCATTTGGTCGCCCTGACTGGTTCAGAATGGGGAGGTTTGGGGAAACTGACTAATGAGGCCTTGATGAGATTGTTGTTGGAGGATCCAGGTGGTGATGGAACCTGTATCCTGTATTGATCTGGGTTATTTGTCAGGAATAGGTCCAAGAAGCCTATTCCTGACAGGATTATCTGGTATTCTGGTTGATTGTTTTACTTATTGCATGAGATTAAACGATTCTCCAAATAGCTCGCATTCTAGACCAGTATTGTCAGTCCTGGCAAAATGCAATGCCCACTGTACATTATGGACATTAAAATCACCCAAAGTGATAAGTTTAGTGGTAAGGGTGAGGTTAAGGTTGGTCAACTGTGTGGTTATGGAGTTAGATACATTTGGCTCTGAAGAATCATTGGGGGAGTAATAAACTATACAGATATATTTGGTAAAATGTAGGCAATTTACTTTGTATAATTAATAATCAAAGTTAGCTGAAGTGAAGTTCAGAATAGCGTCAACTGCATGTTCTGATCTGATATTACAATAGGTGGCACCCTTGTTATGGAAGTTTGTGAGGAGATGGTAACCAGGAAAACTAAACAAGGATATGTCAGTAGAGGGAGAGATTTGAGTTTCTGTGAGGAATAGAGGTAGAGGGGATACAGATTTGAGGAAAAAGTGTACAGAATTCAGATTAGTACTAAGACTGGATGTTAGTAAAATATAAGACTGAACCCTCGGATGAGCATTAGTGTTTGCAATAACCGCTGTCAGCACAGTAGCTTCATTGCGACCATTAGGGCCCTGTGCTGCCAGCCTTACCCTGCCGGTGATGGCAATCCAAGGTACCACCAGATTTGCTGATAATACTGTAGTGGCCATTGCTGTGAGGGGATGGAAATAGAACTATAGAAGGTGTGATATGTAATGAGAGAGGCGGTATGTGAGCTGGGGGGGGGGGGAGGACAGCAAAATGACCGGGGACAGGGCAACAAGGAGGCAATTTATTTGTGGCCATCTCTTATGGGAATAAGGCATCTGGCAGTAGACAGATTGAATATAGTATGTTGCTTAACTCTCATCTTAAATGTCAGGACCAATTTTCCTAGCTCCGGGCTCCTTTGCTCCTCATGGTGCAACATAGGATTGGATATTGGATGGATGGATGGAATAAACATCAGAATATTACAGTTCTATTAACACTTTCATTTGTATTTTCATTTTGAAGAACAAACAAGTGATTACTGTACTGTACTGGTACTGATATATTTTGAAGGGTTATTAAGACATTTATACTAACGTAAGCGACGTTTTTGCTAGGGTTCGGCCAGTTAATCGGCAGGTAATTGGTAATCGGCTTAATCAGCCACTTAGCCAGTTAAACGGTAATCGTCCTTTTGACCGATTAATTGGGGCTGGTTGAGAGAAAGACAGAAGAGGGAGTGTAAAGTCAGCCATCCTTCTGCCTATGAGTGCTTACACTCCCTCTTCTGTCTTTCTTTCCTTCATTCTTTCCTCGTCCTTCTGCCCATAGGTGACTCTACACTGAGTGACAAGCCAGATGGTTTCCTGTACACCAGGAAACCATTTACTATACTGGGTGGTAACCATATAACCAAGTTTTGGCTCCTGGTGGTTTAGTGGGTAATTACGGTGCTCCAATCGGATTGAGCCGGTGAAGGTTTATATCCAAGGGCTGGTTGGGGTTTATTGCTCGCGTAATGTCACTTAGGGATGAGTGAGGCTGGTCACTATCATCTTAAATGTCAGGACCAACTTGCCTAGCCCCAGGCTCCTACGCTCCTCTGTGGGGCGACATAAGATTGGTTGATGATGATGATGATGATGGTTAGTTGAAGAAGCATATTTCTGTCTTTTATACTAGCCTCCATAATGTATTTATGTCGGTACAGTATGTGTGTATGGTGATGTTACCAAAACTCTGATGCCCTCTCTAAAGCATTTATTTCAAACAAGTTCCTTTACAAATGTATTTACGAATATACTGTATATTAGTTACCATACACTATCAATATTAGTTGTATGTGCTCCTTCTGTTTATTTTTTACCTTTTCCCATATTACGGAACAGATAGACAGATACTGAAAATAAAAGAACCGAGTTTTTCATCTTGGTATAATTGTTCATAAAGATTAACAAAAAAGAATGAAAGAAAACTCTTCATTTCAGAACTTTTACTGAGGCATGGGTAGTAGAGAAATAGTAGATGCAATGTTGGTGACTTGGTGCGTCATATACATTGTTGGTGTTTCATGTTTTCTTGGAAGTGTATGTTCATGCAAACTCATATATTTTTGTGCAATAAAAAAAAAAAATAGCTACTGTATGGTCAAAACATATGTGTTTTTTATTGGAAGTAAAAATCAAGAGTGATGTTTAAAGCAAACACACACTATATTAAGATCCCAAATTAAGTAGCTAGTAGAGGGCTTGAGAGGTCAATACCCGATACATTTTCTGTACATTGCCTTTCCTAGTAACATCTAGGATCACCACAAGAAAAATGTCAAATTCTAACAAATTACAACCAGGATGCACAGAACGAGATGTTGCAACAAAGCAAAACTAGACTATAGAAGAGTGGCAAATGACTAAAACTGTTTGCTCTCCATACAGGAGTTGGCAGTTGGGCAGTAAACAAAGTCGAAAGTAAAATTAAGGTGATGTCACTAACTTTGTGCTACCAATAATTTCATAAAGATTAATCCTATTTAAAATTTCTTAATAATTGGCCGATTATTGACTACCAATTAATCTGTAATCGGTAAAATTGCTTGTCAGCCCAACTCTAGTTTTTGCCATTGCCCAAAAAATAGAAAATACAGTATAGTAAAAAAGCACATATTTTTTGTACTTACCTAAAAGTATGTAACACTCAGTCATTAGACAAATGATAAACTCATGGCATTTTAACTTGTATAAACTAAACCAAATCGTGGCCATTAATGATACATGTATGTGAAATGCATAGCATATGTAAATGTACAGTCATTATGCAAATAATGAAACACCATTTATCCTTAAAAATTCATAAAGTCTTGGCCATCAGGACAGTAGCTATAAAATTAAACAATAACTAGAAAGCACTCAGTAAGTGCATACCTCTGCCACTGCCATTGCCCTTAAGAAAAATTCAGAACTGGATCCATGGAGATGTGTGGAATATGTAGGACCCAGATCTGCCCCCACATTTAATCAATTGTTCCTTGACCAGTGGCCTACTCTTCCACAAAATTTTATTGAAATTCATTGAGAACTTTTGGAGCTATTGTGCGGGATACATAAGATCTGTATCCAGATCTGCCCTAAAATTTAATCAGTTCTTTCTTAGCCCATGGCACACCCTTCCACAAAATTTCATTAAAAATCATTGAGAACCTTTGGAGATATTGTGCAGGATTCTCCAGATTCAGATCTGGATCCACCCTAAAATTTAATAAATTCTTCTTGGCCCATGGCCCACCCTTCCACAAAATATTGAGAACCTATGGAGGTATTGTGTGGACAGACAGACAAACAGATAAACATAGGTGACTGCATAACCTCCTCCAGCCTCATTGGCAGGGATAATTATGCATAAAAATATGCAACATTTTGATCATTTGCCAACTACAGGCCAGACCAACCTACAGAGTAAATGCATAGTGGTAAAAACACGCCTTTAATCCATGAGATTAGATTGTACTTACTAGTAGTCAAGGATTGTCCATCATATATATATCACAGTTAAAACTGCATTCCATGGAACAAAGAGTGAATGGCTAAGTATTTACCTGTATGTTTTCTTCAGGGTTTGAGCTAAGCTCATGCTGTCTTGCCTCCAGTGATTTAATTATCTAACTTTGCTTTGAAAGCGTGGATATTCTTTGCACAAACCACTCTCTTCATCCAAATGATTTCATTTAGTTATATTTCTATTTGGAAAGCTACATTTTCTTACATTACCTGAGCAGTTTGTTATCTAATTTAAAATTACATCATCTCATTCTCCCCTCATCCCTTATGATACATTCATCTCCATCAGTGTAAACTATACTATGTGTATACTTATACATCATTATCGTATCTCCTCTTTCTCTTCATTCCTGTTACTGAATGTAGTCAGTTTCAACCTTTCGAGTCTCTTTTCATAATGCATATCCCATAACTTGGTATCATTTTTGTTGCCACTCTTTGCACCTTTTTTAATTTATTTAATGTTTCTATAAGTGGGAAAACCTCACTACATCAGCATATTCCAGTCTTGGTCTTATCTTTGTCATTATCAGTTTACATAGTTTTCTATCTGTCTATCTGTTGCCATACTCCTTAATCCCATAAGGGATGGCCACAAACAAATCGCTTCCATGTTGCCCTGTTCCCCGCCATTTCATTACCCTGCTCCCAGCTCACACCCCCTTCCTCACTCATATAATTAACTGTCATTCTTGTGTTCACCAGTAGATTGTATGCTTCACTCGCTCGCTCATCTCGCTCATTTTTGAAGGCTCCAACATGCTTGCATGTGTCGGCCTTGGTCACCTAATGGCGGCTCTCCATGCTGCTTGATCTTTGGCCGCCTCCCTGTTAGTCCCTTAACCCTTTGGTCACACTTAATGACCTCGTACCATGTCTTTCTCGGTCTACCCCTCCCAACCCCTCCCCCAGTATTAACACTTCTCACCCTCTGCACCCAATTACCATCCCCCATCCTCTCCACATGTCCAAACCACCTCACCCTACCTCTCCTCATCACAACACCAATACACTCCAATCCCATCCTACCTCTCAACTCTTCCATCGTAAACCCAGCCCCCCCAGGCCTTGCACACAGGGACGCATTGCACAACCACCTAATCATTGTCGTTTCTGTACGTTTAAGTCTGCAAATATCCTCTTCCTTTACTGCCCAGGTCTCACTGTCATACAGCATCACACTCCTAACACATGCTGCATACAAAGACCCCTTAGCACACAAGGAGAGTCCTCTCAGTGTCAGGAGAGGCAAAAGCTCCCTGAACTTCTTCCAACCACTTCTCACCCTGGCAACCGAGCTAACTCCAGCCCCACCTCCGGCACATAACATGTCTCCCAAATAACAAAAATCTTCCACATACTCAAGAGACTCACCTGCAAGTTCAATCCTTTCACGCCTAACAATCTCCACCTGCTCTCCCCAACATACTGCACACATAAAATCAGCACTATCTCACAGTCTACCTCTAATACCACTACATCTCTTGTGCACCCATTTATCACAAACACTGCACAAGATGGAATTACTTCCCACACCTTTGTGGCAAACTGCAAATGGCCACTCTCCCTCTCCTCTGATTGTACTGCCACCAACCCTAGATATCATCACTTTTGTTTTATCTGCATTTACCTTTAAGCCCTTGTGCCCCATACCATCTCTCCACTTCTGAAATCTTTCTTCCGCCTCCTTTTCAATCTTTGCAGTCAACACCAAATCATCAGCATACAACATCTCCCACGGGAGTCCATCTCTGAAGTCACGTGAGAGGGCTTCAGGTACCATGATAAACAACAAGGGACTCAAAACTGACCCCTGAGGCACACCAACATTCACGGAAAACTCATCACTCAAAGCTCCATTCACTCTTACCTGGGTGTGAGCACCCACGTACATGGCCATAACCACCCTAACCAGCCACTCTTCCAACCCTAGCTTTCTCATTGCCTACTTCACCACCTCTCTAGGGACTCTGTCAAAGGCCTTTTCCAAATCAACAAAAACAAAATACAGTTCCCTTTTCTTTCTAATATATTTTTCCTGAAGCTGTAAAACAATGAATATGGCATCAGTGGTCCCCCTTCCTGGCATAAACCCAAACTTCATCTCATCAATATTCTCTCTTTCTCTAATTGTACCTTGTAGAACTCTCTCCATTACATTCATTATCTGATTGAAGAGCTTTATACCTCTGTAATTTCCCCTTTCCAGGGCATCACCCTTCCCTTTGTACACATTTACAATTACACTCTTCAGCCACTCATATATAATCGTAGTTATCAGGTCAGTGACTAACCTCACCCCTGTATCTCCTGAGGCGTTCAACATTTCGGCAGTCAACCCAGACACACCTGCTGCCTTCCCCACTCACATCCTGCCTATTGCCTCACTCACAGTAGCAGCATCAATCAAAGGCCAGGACCAAACACTTGATCTGCTGGCTCCAAACCTTCCCTATCCCAGTCAAACTCGTCATTCAACAACTAGCTATAATGTTCTCTCCATGCATCTTTAATATCCCCACTGTTCACCACTACCCTTCCTTCATTATTCTCCACACACTGCTCACCTACAATATCCCAATTATCCCTCTTCACCTAATTTGCTACCCTAAAAATCGTATTTTTCCTTTCCCCATGATTTAGATTATCAAATAAAAGTCTGTGTGACTCAGACTTCGCCCTGTATACCTCTCTTCTAGCCCTGCGCTTGGCAGCCAAGTACTCCTCCCTGTTACCACCCTTCTTCCATTCCCGGAAAAGCCTTCTTTTCTCCTTAACTGCAACTTCTACACCCTCATCCCACCACCAAGTTACTTTATGTCTTGGTGGGCCTCTTGTCCAACCGCATATTGCATTGGTAACTCTCAAGAGGCTGTACTTAAGGGCTGTATACTGTTCATTAACGCCTCTATCTACGGCGTCCTGTTCAACCACCTCATCTCACTATAAAAGGCATCTCCTCATCTCACTATAAAAGGCATCCCTTACTGATTGGTTTCCCAGCTTCCATATTTTCCTCCTAGGTACTATGTCCTCCTTCTCTTCACTCATTCTTTAAGCACCATGTCACAAATCAACAGGTTTTGCTGCTGCACACACTCCTTGCTTCCTATAACTTTAACATCGCTCACTAACCTCCTATCAACCCTCCTGACCAGAAAGTAATCTATCTGACTGCTATTTCCCCCAGACTCATACGTAATCAACCGACTCATTCTTTTTCTAAAATGTGTGTTGCATACAATCATGTCCATAGCCTCCCCATACTCAAGTATTCTTTCCCCTTCCACATTCCTCACACCATATGCACATCCCCCATGGACTCCTTCATAACCTTGAGCTGCTTCACCCACATGACCATTCGAATCCAGAATCACTACCTCATCATCCTCATCATTGCCCATACCACCTATTACACATATTAAATTATCACAAAATCTATCCTTCTCTGCATCATCCAATCCTGCCTGTGGAGCATATGCCGATATAATTGCAGTCATTTTCCTACCAGTCAAAATTTTCACTACTAATATCCTATCACTTACTCTCATAACATTCATAACATATTCCACCCATTTCTCCGCAACCAACACACTCACACCCCCATATCTGTCAGTTCTCCCCTGCCAAAACAACTTATAGTAGCAATCCTTCCCAACAATCTCTGGCTGATCCACCCCTGTGCCGGACTTCCTGCAAACATGCCGCATCCACCCACCTCCTACTGAATGCCTCAACGACTTCCTCCACTCTTCCCCTCAAACTTCCCACATTCCACGAACCCACCCTAATCCCCCTGGGTGATTTACTGTCCTCAGGCTTGCTTTGATTCTTATATTTGTAAGTCATAGTTGGTAAGATAAAGGGGGGGTAAACATTCCACAGGCCCCACCCATTGAACAGTCCTAGGTCCAGGCAATGGATCTGGGACCCCTAGCCCACCAGCTTACCAGTGGCTGTGGTAGTGGCCTCGGGGCACCCTGCCAGGACAGCTGCAGGGACACCCTGCAAGCACGCCTTGGCACTGCAACTGCCCTGCCATTATACACCCACTGATAGGGCAGCCTCCTGGGGCGCTACTCCCAGGTTCGGGCCCCTCTCTATTGGGTGGAAGCGGCAGCCTGGGAACCGCAATGCCCTGTACCCTCTAGCACAGGTTCGAGCCTCATCTTGCCCCGGACCCATGATCTATGCCGGCGAAACCCCCATCACGCCTCCCCCCAAAAGTCCGCAGTATTATTACAGTGTACCCAAATCTTTCTCCTGGGTAGCTTTGTTAATATCTGTATATTCCAAATAGTTATCCCAATTTAGTATTCTCTTATGCCCATCTCAGTTACATTACACTTACTAGTGTTAAAATTAATCTTCCTTAACTGACTTCATTTATGTAGTTGATCTAAATCTTCCTACAGTTCTCTATAACTGTACATTGTATGCCAACCACATACATAGGTACAGTAGGATAGTGTAGTGTAATGGCTCGCATTAGACACACTGAACATGTCATGCCTATGTATACTGTACTGTATTTTAAAACAGTGTTTAATCAAGTATATCTTTATTCACCTTAAATAGCTCAGTGTTTTGAAGGTTCTCAGGTGTAAGTGAGGAATGCTTTTGGGCACAGTGTCTCCTGCCATCCCTGGCATCATTAATGCACACAAGCACTTGTCACTAACTCACAGTCATGTTTATATACACACCGTCTTCAGTTTACAATCTTTCCATTATATTTGAGCGCAAAGTTGCAAACCTTGTACTGTACTGTGTATGTAGTGATGAGGAAGCTGTGGCAAGATCAATATGCAATGTTTTTTCACACCTGAAGATTGTTTCGTTGTAGAAACTGAGCTTAAATGAAGTTACCAAATATCATTCATCCCATTATTGCATGCATCAGATCACTTCTTTATTAAAACTTTTTTTTTTTTTTTTGTAGTACAAGTAACATGGAACCAAAAGCCAAGAGCCTGCAAGATTGTTCCCTCCAAGAAAAAGCAAAAGCAAGATAACTGAGAACCAGATTCAAGATCCATTCATTTTGAGATGCTTGGACAACTGCATTTGAAAGACTAAAGATCATAGTCAGTAGGAAATACTGGCAGAGGGAGACACTTCCAGAGGTAACCAGTTGCACACACGATAGTTGTACCTTACATAAGGGTGAATAAATCCCTTGTATAGAGTCAACATCTGTGCTGGGGTAAAAAAGGCATGGATTCAGCTTAGCACACCAAATCTCTTGGAGTCACACTTTATAAGAGAGGTAATGTGATCTTTCCAAGATAAATCCTGAGAGAATGAAACCCCAAATAGGCTTAAAGATGATGCAGGATTGAGTTGGATATTGTTAAAAATTTAAGGATATTCCTGTGGAAGGTTTTGTCAGTTTGTAAGATGTATGAACTGAGATTTTGATGCATTAAAAACAACAAGATTACTTTTACCCTAATCAGAGATATGGGCCAAGTCAGCCATTAAGTGTCTCATAGTCTCATTCCCTTGTTTGTTGAAGAACCGCAACTACTGAGATGGGTGCTGCGGAAAGCAAATGGAACGGTGAAGGGTGGAGTCATCAGTGTACGAGTGAATAGGGTTAGATGCACAGCTTAGAAGGTCATTGATGAATAGAAGGAGAGTTGGTGATAGAACAGAGCTCTGAGGAACACCACTATTGATGGCCCTATGGGAAATGCTGTGGTCATCTACAATAACAGCTATAGAATGACCAGAGAGGAAGCTAGAGATGAAGGCACGGACATAAGGATAGAAACCATAAGAGGGCAGCTTGGAAATTAAAAATTTATGCCAGACATGATTGAAAGCCTTTGAGATGTCAGGTGCAATGGCAAAGCTTTCGCCAAAGTCCCGAAAGTAGGATGACCAGGAGTCTGAAAGGTAGGTGAGAAGATTGCCAGTGGAGTGCCCTTGACAGAACCCATACTGACAGTCTGAAAGAAGGTTACGATAGGAAAGGTGCTTTAGAATTTTTTTTGTTAAGGATAGACAAAAAATTTTGAAACACAGTACAGTAAAACCTCGATATAACGGACTTCAGTAGACCGGAATTCGCTTTTATCGGACTCGAGGAGCTACCGGACTAAACTCCTACATATCAGAAAAAGTCTGATATAGCCAGAAAGCAGTCTGGACTGCCTGACAACTTCAGCTATGTTCACCACAATAAGACAAGTAATAGACATGTATTTCAGTGCACAGTACAGTATTATTATACCATTTGATTAATGTAGTGAAGGTATAACACAGTACAATACTGCAATGGTGGTGAAAACCACTGATGCAATCCGGACTAATGTCTGATATATCGGAAAAAGTCCGGATTAGCAGGGGTAAGTCCGGATGTCGCTTTTATCAGAAAATCGCATATTTCGGACTGGCCTGAGCCCCAATTAGTCCGTTATAGTGAGGTCTTACTATATTAAAGCAATTGGGTGATAGTTACAGGGCTGGGAACAGTCACTCTTCTTTGGGATAGGCTTGTTCTAATGCTGTCTGCAACAAGGTGAGGGCCTATAAAAGGTACTGGAGCCAACCCACCCCTGAATCACATCTTTTTTTATGTTTCTGCCCGGAATCTTGCTAAGTCTGTTCTTCGCTTTGCTAAAAATAATTTCATCTGTACTAAATGCTGTCAACTCTCCAACTCGAATTCTTCCTGCTCCTTCTGGCACCTTTCCAAAAATCTTTCCAACAACTACCTCATCATCTTTCCCTCCTCTTTTCTGCTCTGATGGCTCTGTAGCTAATTCTGCTACTGATAAAGCAGATGTCTTTGCTCAGACTTTCTCTTCCAATTCCACTTTAGACGATTCCAGTGCTGTTCCTCCATCACTTCCCCCCCTTTGACTTCCTCATGGCTGACATAAAAATTTCTTCAGCTGATGTATTTTCTGCCATCACTGGCCTCAGCACTAACAAGGCATATGGACTTGATTTCTGTTGTCCTCAAGAACTATGCTTCTGTGTTTACACCCTGCTTAGGTAAACACTTCTGCCTTTGTCTTTCAACATGTACTTCTCCTTCTGGCTGGAAGTTTGCTCTCATTCAGCCAGTTGCAAGGAAGGGTGACCATTGCCAACCCTCTAGCTATCATCCAATTGCTTTAACATCCTGTGTCCCAAAGGTTTTCGAGTCTTTTCTTAACAGAAAAATTTTAAAGTATCTTTCCTATCACAACCTTCTTTCTGATCGTCAGTATGGGTTCCGTCAGGGACGCTCCACTGGCGATCTTCTCACCTACGTTTCAGACTCCTGGTCATCTTCATTTCGGGATTTTGGTGAAAGCTTTGCCATTGCACTTGACATATCAAAGGCTTTCGATCGTGTCTGGCATAAATCTTTAATTTCCAAACTGCCCTCGTACGGTTTCTATCCTTCTCTCTGTGCCTTCATCTACAGCTTCCTTTCTGGTCGTTCTATAGCCACTGTTGTAGATGGCCAAAGTTCTTCTAGATCTATCAACAGTGGTGTTCCTCAGGACTCTGTCCAATCACGAACTCTCTTCCTTTTATTCATCAATGATCATCTAAGCTGTTCATCTAACCCTATCCACTCATATGCTGATGATTCCACCCTTCACCTTTCCATTCAGTTTTCACAAAGTCCATCTCAGCAGTTACTTCAACAAACAAGGGATGAGGCTTTGGCACACCTAATGTCTGACTTGGCTCGTATTTCTGACTGGGGTAAAAATAATCTTGTTGTTTTTAATGCATCAAAGACTCAGTTCTTACACCTATCAACCCGACAAAAATGTACACAGGATTACCCTCTAATGTTTAATAATATCCAGCTCAATCCTGCATCAACCTTGAACATGTTTAGGGATTCATTCACTCATGATTTATCTTGGAAAGATCATATTACATCTCTTGTAAAATCTGCTTCCAAGAGATTATGTGTGCTAAGCTGACTCCTTACCTTCTTTACCCCTGCACAGTTGTTGACTTTATACATGGGTTTTGTTCGCCCCTGTGTAGAGTACAACTGTTAAGTGTGGGGAGCTTTCCCACATACAGCTCTTCTTAATAGGGTGGAGTCAAAGGCTTTTTGTCTCATTAACTCTTCTCCTCTTACTGGCTTCCTTCAAGCTCTGTCTCTTCATCGCACTGTTGCGTCTTTATCTCTTTTCTATCATTACTTCCATGGTCACTGCTCCTCTGAACTGTCTGCTTGCATCCCTTCACCTCTATGACACGTGCGTAGCATCCAACTGACAACAAACTCTCATCCCTTTTCTGTCCAACTTTCTAATGCAAGAGTTACCAGTTACTCCCAGTTCTTCATTTATGCAACAGGTCAACTCTGGAACTACCTCCCTTTGTCTGTATTTCCTGCTTCCTATGACCTCCAGTCTGTCAAATGCAGTGTGTCCAGGCTTCTCGAAATGAAGAGATCTTGAATTTGGCTCTCTTTTGTATTGTTTTTGTTTTTTCTTGGAAGGAACTGTTATGCGGCTCCTAGCCTTTGGTTCCTTCTTCCTCGCATAAAGAAAAAAAAAAAAAACTTTCAGCAAAAAGGACAGGTGGAAGTTGACAGGGTGTAAGAATAGAAGCACAGTTCTTGAGGACAACAGGAGAGACCCCATCAGACCCACATGCCTAGTTAGTATTGAGGCAAGTGATGGCAAAAAATACACCAGTTGAAGAAATTTTAATGTCAGCCATACGGAAGTCATAGGGGGGGAAGTGATGGAGGAACAGCACCGTAATCGGAATCATTTAAGGTGGAATTGCTGATGGTTTATGCAAAGAGGTCTGCTTTATCAGTAGAAGAAATAGCTGCAGAGCCATCAGAGTGGAAAAGAGGAGGGAAAGATGATGAGGTAAAATTGTTAGAAGGATTTTTGGCTAGGTGCCACCAGGAGCAGAAAGAATTTGAGTTGGATAGATCATAGCATTTAGTATGAATGAAATTATTTTTAGTAAAGCGAAGAACAGACTTAGCACGACTCTGGGCAGAGACATAAAAAAGATGAGATTTGGGGGTGGGTTGCCTCTGGTACCTTTTGTAGGCCTTCTTCATGTCGTGGACATTAGAACAAGCATGATTAAACCAAGTTTTTTTTTATTTTTTTGCATTAGTCATAGGATATGAGAAAGGAACGTATGCTTCCATGCCCAAGAGATTAACCTCCTTAATGCACAAGGCACATTCAGATGGCTCTTGGCCTTGGAAGCAATAATCGTTTGAGGGAAAATCAAGGAAGTACTGCCCGAGGGCTTCCCTATCAGCAGCTCCAAAGTGCCGCAGCTACCACTTCTTGGGAAGATCTACAGGCCTTATTGGAGCAATAGGACAGTTTAAGTTGAAAAGGTTGTGAGCAGAGGAGCCCAAAGGAGAGAAATGATTAACAGCCTAAGCAGAAGAGTTAGATTTAAGGAAGAGGCCAGGTACGTTTGAACTCTCTCCAAGGCAGTCAGGGATACAGGTAGGGTGCTGTACAAGCTGCTTTAAGTCAGTAAGGATAGAAAAGATGTAGGCTTCATCACCAGGTGGGTCAGTGAAAGGAAAGGAGGGCCAAAGTTGGTGGTGAACTTTGAAATCACCTTGTATGGAGATTGCAGAGAAAGGAGAAATTGATCGGATGTGTTCAGTCTTATATGTTTGATAGTCAGAGAATTTTTCATATTCAGTAGAATTAGGGAATAAGTAAACAGCACAACTATATTTAGTCAGAGAATGACAGGATAGCTGAAGCCAGAGAGTAGAGAATTTTGAAGATTAAAGTTCAGGAACACGAGAGTAAGATATGTCATTGCATACATCTACACAGGAGCCACCTTTGTCTTTGCAGTGAGCATAGAGAAAGTAGGAGGATCTAGCAAGGGTTTGCTATCAGTCGCCTCAGACAGCTGAATCTCAGTGAGGAAGAAAAGGTGAGGTTTAGAATAGCAGAGGTGGTGTTCATCAGAAAGAAAGTTAGAGGAAAGGCTGTGAATGTTGTAGAAATGAAGTGAGTCAGACAGAGGTTCCAGGCATCTTGCTTGGTTGTCACTGGGAGAGGGGTGGATGGTGGGGGCTTTGATGGTGCCCCCCCCCCTGGTGACTGAGGCTCAGTGAATGGATGCTAATTTAGTTTATTTTTGAACAGGAAGTGTAGTGTGTATTGTGCATGTAGTGTAGTGTTGACGGAGGAGCTTGTATTGGAGAGCATGCTGGCCTGCTTTCTGTGTTGCTGAAATACTGAAAAGGTTCAGCATAGGTTGATGGTCACGAGCTAGTGCCAAGGGCTGATGAAACGGAAGCTCCGGCTCTTCCTGTCATCAGCTTTCCATCCACCTTGGGTGTACCGCCCTGATTAACTGGTACTACAGTCTACTCCCTAGCACTGCTCTGAGAAGAGTTATTAAATATTACATCCATCCATCCATCATCCAATCCTATGTCGCTCCATGAGGAGTGTAGGAACCTGGGGCTAGGCAAGTTAGTCCTGACATTTAAGATGAGAGTGACCAGCCTTATTCATCCCTGAGTGGCACTACATGAGCAATAAACCCCAACCATCCCTTTGATGTAAACCTTCACAGGCTCAATTCGACTGGAGCACCTTAATTACCCACTAAACCACCAGGTGCCATAATTTGGTTGTATGGTTACCACCCAGCATAGTAAATGGTTTCCTTGTGTACTGGAAATTTGGCTTGTCACTCAGTGTAGAGTTACCCATGGGCAGAAGGAAGGAGAAAGAATGAAGGAAGAAAGACAGAAGAGGGAGTGCAAAGTCACCTGTAGGCAGAAGAAAGAGGAAAGAGTGAAGGAAAGAAAGACAGAAGAGGAAGGATGGAAGGAAGGAAGGAATGGGCAGATGCCCAAAGCAGCACTACATCAAGCGAGTGGATGGTGAGCGCCCCCACCTACCACTTATTAAATATTACAGCTAAATAAAAAATGTAAGAAGTAATGGTTGTGGGCATTTCGCACTTATGCTGACAACTTGCATGTACAGCACACCATTTACGTATATAAGCTCACGTGGCCACCATACTTGCACACTTCCAGTATAGTAGGCTCAGAATACCTCATTTTCACATCACTGCTTTCGACCTTTTTTTTTTTTTTTTGGTAAGACTTTATTATTAGCAATAAAACATTGTCGAGGTAACAACACTTTAACAGCATCAGGCTGAGCAATGAACAGAATCTTAAATAAAGGCATATTAATGTTTCTTCCATCCATACCTGACATGCCAATATTGACAGAAAAAATCAGTATCAGTCCAGTGCCAGAAAAACTGCAAGAATTGGCTTTACAGTATATCAGTCTGGCGGAGCATATTGGTTACAGCGCTAAGCTGACACTTACACTACAGATTTGTGGGATATAACTTGAAACAGAGCTATGTTTATTGGTGAATTTTCTTGGTTTTTCAAATGCATAGTATTTGATTTGTATTTCTGTACATTTGTGGTTTTACAGATTTATGACAGTTATGATGTATGTGACATTTATGACATGATTTAAATCACTGTCTTATCATACAGTATCCATGTATTCTATGGATATTGTTATCATAAATCGTGATATTTTTTTTTTTCCAACCCTGCAGGAGCTTTTGACTTACATTTGGCTCAGACACAGTTTATGTTAGCCAGTATATAATGGACATGAACATGGGAGAATTAAAAGCAACTTCATGCAGTACAGTACTTGTATAACAACAGCAGCTATAGTAGAGTATTGTTGGTGTAGATATTTGTGTTTTTGTAATGAATTTATAACCAACATTTACCTGACCTCCAGCACTTACTACTGTGTAGTATGTTTGAAAGGTCATTTTATTTTTGAGCTGCTATTGCACAAAAGTGGTGCGCAAACTAGACAGTAGTAGTAGTAGTAGTTGTTCCCTAGGCAGTCTGGCCAAACAGCCCCAAGTCCCTAAGGAAGGCCATGGCCGAGACTGTAATACAGTGTGGTTTGATTATGCTTGCAGGCACTGCGATCACTGGGGCGGCCATCGGAGGCATTAACTTATCTACGCTCAGCTGCAGACCTCCATGCTGGCTCACCTTCACACCATCTCACTTGCCTTGGCTATATTGCTTCATGCAAAATAGAACTTGGTTAGTGGAAGAAAGTTTTTGTATTTCACCACTGGAATTAGCAGTGAGTGACTGGTCGTATATAAAACAATCTGTCCTCCTTCATTGTGGGACTCCATACTCTTGTGCTAATTAATAGAGACTGTCGTTTTATGTTACTGGTGTTTTTGTTTTCCAGACTTTTTCAGAGTGAAACATACAATATTTCAATAGGGTCGTAATTGAGGTGGTGCTTTACCTTTTAAGAATGCAGTGTATGAAGCAAAGCTGCTTCAGGCAGCACATTGTTTAGTTAGCCAGTGCTGGTAGACATTGACTCCAACTTAGATGTTAGCTTAGGCTTCCATGCATATTGAATCCAAGTATGCAGTCTCTTTTAACCTTTTATAACAAACATTATGTGTTAACCAAATCTCTCACCCAACTTCAGCTTCCCTACAAAAAATTATCTGTGACCCCAACTAGACTACATACAGTCAGGCTTCAGTATATGTCAGTTTGGTGTATGCTAAATTGATAGAACGATGAACTAAAATCTATACACAGTTTTGCGATAATGACGGCAAAATTCATATACAGTATATATAATAATTGTGGTGGCCACATACAACAGTCCTGTATGTACATGATGCCTCTCTCTTAAGCCAGCAGTCAGATGTTTGAGCTAAGGTGGCTGCCGTGTTTACATTTGCTGTGATTGTCTCGCTTTTGTTTAGTGTTGTGTGTGCAAGGCCATTAAAACACTATTCCTGTTGCCAGATAACAGTACCAGCGAGCAGTGAATTGTTCAGTGTTCAATATTAAATGGAGTGATAACTTGTTTGTGAAGTACTTGTAAATTGAAAATACAAAGATGCTACCCATAGGGAAAAGTGTGGTGAAATGGGAGCACCAAGGGCAAGTCTAAAATGGTAAGGTTTTTTGAGATAGTAGGTTAAGTGGCCTGTACTCCATTGAACCCTTCTTACATTGACATCGGGATACGATAAAATCGGTATGTGATGAGTGTTCACTTTGCATAACCCCATCATATATCAAAACATGACTGTACAGTAAACTCTCAATTACCCATTGTAATTCAGCCAAGCTGTATGCCAAATAATGTGAATCACCAAATATTGCATAGTACTTCCCATTGGCTCAACTTTTAGCATCAAGCCAGATATTGCGTTACTCTCCATCTCTAACATATTTCCTAAAAACATTCCCATGAGTAAAAGATAAAAGTTAAGCATAAAATACAATAAAGTAATGATACAGTACAGAAATACAGTAACACAGTGCAGGTTTAGTACCGATTACAGGCAGGTTGATACGCCTCAACTCCGGATATTGCGTAGAACCGCTGGTTACATCCCATTTCGGCGCCAGATTTTGCTTTGATAGAACTGAGCCAATAGCACTGGATATAACATTTGGGCCGGATATTGCGATGATGGATAATTAAGAGTTTACAGTATATATATATACAGTACTGTATATATCGTTTCGCTTCATTTTGTTTTTGAAGGCTCCAACATGCTTGCATGCTTCGGCCTTGGTCACCTAATGGCGGCTCTCCACACTGCTCGATCCCTGGCAGCCTCCCTGTTCAGTCCTTTAACCTCTAAGTCACACTTAATGGCCTCGTCCCATGTCTTTCTCGGTCTACCCCTCCCAACCCCTCCCCAATATTAACACCTCTCACCCTCTGTACCCAATTATCATCCCCCATCCTCTCCACATATCCAAACCACTTCAGCCTACCTCTTCCCATCACAACACCAATACACTCCAGTCCCATCCTACCCCTCAACTCTTCCATCGTAAACCCAGCCCTCCCAGGCCCTGCTCGTAGGGACGCATTGCACATCCACCTAATCATTGTCATTTCTGTACGTTTAAACCTGCGAATATCCTCTTCCTTTACTGCCCAGGTCTCACTACCATACAGCATCACACTCCTAACACATGCTGCATACAAAGACTCCTTAGCACGTAAGGAGAGTCCTCTCAATGTCAGGAGAGGGAACAGCTCCCTGAACTTCTTCCAGCCACTTCTCACCCTAGCAACCGAGCTAACTCCAGCCCCACCTCCGGCACATAACATGTCTCCCAAATAACAAAACTCCTCCACACACTCAAGAGACTCACCTGCAAGTTCAACCCTGTCACACCTAACAATCTCCACCTGCTCTCCCCGACACACCGCACACATGAAATCAACATCATCTCGCAGTCTACCTCTAATACCACTACATCTCTTGTGCACCCATTTATCACAAACACTACACAAGATGGAATTACTTCCCACACCCTTGTGGCAAACTGCACATGGCCACTCTCCCTCTCCTCTGATTGTACCGCAACCAACCCTAGATATCATCACTTTTGTTTTATCTGCATTTACCCTTAAGCCCTTGTACCCCATACCATCTCTCCACTTCTTAAATCTTTCCTCTGCCTCCTTTTCATTCTCTGCAATCAACACCAAATCATCAGCATACAACATCTCCCATGGGAGTCCCTCTCTGAAGTCACGTGAGAGGGCTTCAAGCACCATGATAAACAACAAGGGACTCAAAACTGACCCCTGATGCACAACAACATTCACGGAAAACTCATCACTCAAAGCTCCATTCACTCTTACCTGGGTGCAAGCACCCACGTACATGGCCATAACCACCCTAACCAGCCACTCTTCCAACCCTAGCATTCTCATTGCCCACTTCACCACCTCTCTAGAGACTCTGTCAAAGGCCTTTTCCAAATCAACAAAAACAAAATACAATTCCCTTTTCTTTCCAATATATTTTTCCTGAAGCGGTCAAACAATGAATATGGCATCATTGGTCCCCCTGCCTGGCATAAACCCAAACTGCATCTCATCGATATTCACTCTTTCTCTAATCATACCTTCTAGAACTCTCTCCATAACTTTCATTATCTGATCTAAGAGCTTTATACCTCTGTAATTTCCCCTTTCCAGGGCATCACCCTTCCCTTTGTACACATTTACAATTACACTCTTCAGCCAATCATCTGGGACAACACACTCATATATAATCATATTTACCAGGTCAGTGACTAACCTCACCCCAGTATCTCCTGAGGCCTTCAACATTTCGGCAGTCAAACCAGACACACCTGCCGCCTTCCCCACTCACATCCTGCCTATTGCCTCACTCACAGTAGCAGCGTCAATCAAAGGCCAAGGGCCAAACACTGGATCAGCTGGCTCCAAACCTTCTCTATCCCAATCAAACTCCTCATTCAACAACCAGCTATAATGCTGTCTCCATGCATCTTTAATATCCCCACTGTTCACCACTGCCCTTCCATCATCATTCTTCACACACTGCTCACCTACAATGTCCTGATTATCCCTCTTCACCTGATTTGCCACCCTAAAAATCATATTTTTCCCTTCTCCATGATTTAGATTATCAAGTAAAAGTCTCTGTGACTCAGACTTCGCCCTGTATACCTCTCTTCTAGCCCTGCTCTTGGCAGCCAAGTACTCCTCCCTGTTACAACCCTTCTTCCATTCCCGGAAAAGCCTTCTTTTCTCCTTAACTGCAGCTTCTACACCATCATCCCACCACCAAGTTACTTTATGTCTTGGTGGGTCTCTTGTCCAACCGCATATAGCATCGGTAACTCTCAAGAGGTTGTTGTTCTTAAGGGCTGTATACTGTTCATTAATGCCTCTATCTACGGCTTCCTATTCAGCCACAACTCTCCTTATCTCACTATACAAGGCATCCCTTACTAATTGGTTTCCCAGCTTCCATAATTTCCTCCTAGGTACATATGTCCTCCTTCTCATCACTCGTTCCTTAAGCACCATGTCACAAATTAACAGTTTGTGCTGCTGCACACACTCCTCGCTTTGTATAGCTTTAACATCCCTCACTAATCTCCTATCAACCCTCCTGACCAGAAAATAATCTATCTGACTACTATTTCCCCTGGACTCGTACATAATCAGTCGGCTCATTCTTTTCCTAAAATGTGTGTTGCACACAATCATGTCCATAGCCTCCCCAAACTCGAGTATTCTTTCCCCTTCCGCATTCCTCACACCATATGCACATCCTCCATGGACTCCTTCATAATCTTGAGCTGCTTCACCCACATGACCATTTAAATCCCCTCCCAGAATCACTACCTCATCATCACCCATACCACTTACTACACGTATTAAATCATCCCAAAATCTGTCCTTCTCTGCGTCATCCAATCCTACCTGTGGAGCATATGCTGATATAACTGAAATAATTTTCCGCCCGATCAAAATTTTCACTACTAATATCCTATCACTTACTCTCATAACATTCATGACATGCCACCCATTTCTCTGCAATCAACACACCCACACCCCCATATCCGTCAGTTCCCCCCTGCCAAAACAACTTATAGTAGCAGTCCTTCCCAACAATCTTTCTGGCTGATCCACCCCTGTACCGGACTTCCTGCAAACATGCCACATCCACCCACCTCCTGCTGAATGCCTCAGTGACTTCCCCTGCTCTTCCCCTCAAACTTCCCATATTCCACGAACCCACCCTAATCCCCCTGGGTGATTTGCTGTCCTCAGGCTTACTTTGATGCTTGTATTTGTAGTTCATAGTCGGTAAAATAAAGGGGGGTAAACATTCCAAAGACCCGACCCATTGCACAGTCCCAGGTCCAGGCATTGGATCTGGAACCCCAAGCCCACCAGCTTACCAGTGGCTGTGGTAGTGGCCTCGGGGCACCCTGCCAGGACAGCTGCAGGGACACCCTCCAAGCGCGGCTTGGCACTTTAACTGCCCCGCCATTATACACCCACTGATAGGGCAGCCTCCTGGGGCACTACTCCCAGGTTCGGGCCCCTCTCTATTGAGCGGAAGGAACCGCAATGCCCTGTACCCTCTAGCACAGGTTCAAGCCCCATCTTGCCCAGGACCCATGACCTATGCTGGCGGAACCCCAGTCACGCCTCCCTCCAAAGTCCGCCACTAGGTAGCGGGGGCAAAGTTTTCTGGCCGCATGCTCTTGCTGGCGTCAACCCCTGTAACGTAGTGTGATACGTTGTGTAATACTTAAAGCGCATGTGGTGTAGTGCATAGGATAGTTAGAGGAAATGTTTGGGAGAGTATGCTGGTCTACTCTCCATGTTACTGTCACACTGAAAAGGTCAACAAAGGGGGATGGTTAGGTAGCTAGTGAAACAGGAGCTCCAGCTCTCCTTATCACCAGCATTCCCATTCCCCTTGGGAGTACCACCCTGTTCGGCCCGTGCTACAGCCTCCTCCTCACAATATACTGTATATATATAGATATATATATATATATATACACATACAGTAATCCCTCCACTGTCCGTTGTAATAGAGCCAAAGGCATGACCTGAAAGTGGTCATGTCCGGATAGTGGCCCTGAAGCTCCAGCACCGGTCATTCCTACCTAACCTAAATCAGAAATACAAAGCATGAATTAATTGAATTTTAACCAAAAAATGATGATTTTAAGGTGAGTAAGGCACAGGTGTTCACAAGTTGACAGCATAGTGTAAGTAAGTATTGCACATGGCATTCACTAAGAAAATCACCCTTTCTCACATCTTATGCACTAAAATATGGGATACAAAGCATGAAATAAATAAATTGTAACCAGAGAAGTTATTATTTAGAGGTGAGTAGGGCAAATATGTTCACCAGTTGACTAGATAGTAAACATATGTAAGAGACATGGTAATCACTGAGAAAATCACCTCTTTCACAGCCTGTGCACTCAAATATGGGACACAAAGCATGAAGTAAATAAAATGTAACCAGAGAATGAGGATTTAGAAGTGATTATGGAAAATATTTGGCAGCTGACAGTGTACTTACATGTCTGTGGTGGCCGTTTACTCCACCTCTAAAGCTCTGACAGCGGTGAAAATGCTCTTGAAGCATGTACAGTAATCCAGTGTTGAACTGCACTTAATCCTTAGCACTGTGAATTATTGTTTAAACAAAAGCTCACGGCAGTTCAGAGACAACTGTCGGAGTGGCGGGAGGGGAAGACAGTGAGAATGGAATGTAAACAAGGCCGTTCGGCGCTGCACACCAAATTCAAACTTACGGGTAAAAATAATCAGTTTTTTTTTTTTTTTACATCAGCCTACGATGTCCGAACAGTGATGTAACTGGCATATACAATAGTACCCCGAGGATAGCATTGGTTTGGATATCGGTTTCGGGGATAGTGACAGGATATAAAAAAACCCATGCATGGCGGATGGCGAGAACCACCACACGGATAGTGACTGCCTGGCCAGCAGGGCAAGGTTGGTTCCTTGGCAACCCTGACGACGTACGCAAGGCAATCGACATTTAACCTGACGTCACATGTCCCCCCCCTGCCTTAGCATGTGTTGGTTTTTTCTCCTGCTGTGACGTCGGTCGGCGATTGTTCCCAAAATTTAATGGCTTCTACCTCTGGCATGGGTCGTGCTGGTGGACAAGATAGTGGTCATGGTGCAGACGAAAGGCCGGGGACATCGAAGAGTGATAAAAGTGTGATGAAGTCACGGGAATATATGCATGGTAAAGCCAAGAAACAGTGGAGGAGAAGATTATCAAACTTATAAAGGAAGGAGCGAAGACATGTGACATTGAAAAAATTAAGTGTGCCCGAGTCAAGTGTCAGAAATATTAGATAACGAAAGGATCATATTAAAGCAACACTAAAGGTGATTGAAAAGTTTTTTTGTGGAGGGGCCGGTGGTGCAAGACGGGCAATGCATGACACAACAGAGAATAATAGACTTTTGGTTATTACTGAACATTATGTAATGAAATGGCTAGCCCATCGATTGAAGGAAAAAGCAAGTGTTGATGGGCCAGAAATCAGGGGACAGGCAGTGTAAGTTTATAAAGCTCTGTGTGATAAGAAAGGTGTGAAAACCCAGCACATTTTACTTCCTCAAGGGGGTGAGGATAGATCAAGAGGCATGTCAATGGAGGGCAGGCATTGAGAGTGAATGTGAGGGAGAGCGAGAGCAAGAACGCCCCCGCCCCAGCCCCCAGTAGACCCCAAGTCAACTTCTAATGTGTCATATTCAATAAACAACACTGCAAACCAATAAAAAGTATATTTATATATCCTTCTTCCATGTCTAATATACACTAGTCTTCATTTCGCAAGCATTATACATGTTATATATGGCTGAAAACTGAAAAATGGGGTGAGTTGTAAAAAGCTCCAGACTATTTTGATATATTTAGGTAAGAAGTTTGCCCCAAAGATAACGGTTTCATGGGTAGCAACGATAGTCCCAGACTAATACTGTATAATCGCTATCCGAGAGGTTTTACTGTACAGTAAAACCTCGATATAACGGACTTCAGTAGACTGGAATTCGCTTTTATCGGACTCGAGGATCTACCGGACTAAGTTCCTATATATCGGAAAAAGTCCAATAAAGCCAGAAGCAGTCTGGACCACTTCAGCTATGTTCACCACAATAAGGTAAATAAAAGACATGTTTATCAGTGTACAGTACAGCATTATTGTATATATTATACCATCTGATTAATGTAGTGAAGTTATAACACAGTACAGTACCACAATGGTAGACAAAACTTTAAAAACCATTCATTTGATCCGGACTAATGTCTGATATATCAGAAAAAGTCCGGATTAGCAGGGGGAAGTCCGGATGTCGCTTTTATCGGAATTTCGCATTTTTCGGAATGGTTTGGGCCCCAATTAGTCCGTTATAGTGAGGTCTTACAGTATATATTTTTTCATGTGTCCGACTCTGGGCATAAGCTTCACAGCGTGCTCCCAAGGCCCAGTAGTCGTCCTGCATTCCATACACCTCTACATGTCACTACATCGGCACTAACACCCACCGTCCATATTGAATACATGCTGGGGCTGTCTCGTACAGGACTGGTGTATCGGTATTAGCGGGGGTATTTTTACAACATGTCGGCGGGTGTTATAGTAGATCGAGAAAGTCTGCTTTTATGAAATTCAAATCCATAAACTGTTCCTTGCCCCAGCGGGGATTTGAACTTGGGTCCGTTAGGACTGCAGGCCACCTCTCTACCGACTGAGCCACTGCGTCCCCCATATGCTTCCCATTGGCATAGACTGCTGTGTAGATGTAAGACAAACATCAAAAAGTGGCATTAAAGTGGTTTGAAGCATTAAAAATTAATGGAAATTACTGTATTATGGAAATTGCCCCTTATATGACCTGGTTATGTCAAGGAAAGTTATTTTGAATATTGAATTTTCAGGTACCAGTACCTCAGTTCCCTAGCCACATCACCCTCCATACTTTGCTTTCTCATTCACTTATTTATCATATCTGTCTACCTTCCATCTTCTTGGCTTATGACTCCTTGAAATTTGCTCAGATACATATTTTTCAGCACCATATTCACACCCATTCTCTCACTTGACCATATTATCGGAGCCCATGCTCTTCAACTCTGGTTGTCTGCTGACCTCCTTATTGCACATATTTCATGACTTGCATTATACCTTATCATGCACACCCATATCCTTATTTCTGGCAGTGTTGTGTACCAGTGGGAGTGTTCCGTCAGCATTTTTTTTTTTTTTCTCCAAAGAAGAAGGAATCAAAGGCCAGGGGCATGCAAATTGTTCTCTGTGTTGTTGAGTGAAGACGAAGGGGAGCTGCAAGGCTTGGTAGATGAGTTTGGGAGAGTGTGTAAGAAACGGAATCTAAAGGCGAATGTGGGGAAGAGTAAAGTGATGGTCTTCGAGAGAAGTGAAGCCAGTGAGTGTACAGTGAGATTGGATGGGAAGGAAATGGAGAATGTGAGTGAATTTAAGTACTTGGGCAGTGTGATGAGTAAGGATGGTAGTCTGGAGGGTGAAGTGCTCGAAAGGGTACAGCAAGGAAGGAAGGTTGCTGGTTCGTTGAAAGCAGTGATAAGAAACAGGGAGGTGAGCATGGAAGTGAAAAAGTTGTTACATGACAGTATTGTGATACCAACTCTGACATATGGAAGTGAAGCTTGGACCCTGTTGGAAGGACAGAAGTCAAGAGTGAGAGCAGTGGAAATGAGTTATTTGAGAGGAGCATGTGGAGTCACATGGAGAGACAGACTAACAAATGAGGAAGTGAAGGAGCATTGTGGTGTGGTTGAGGACGTGATGGGAAGCGTTAGGAGAAACACGTTAAGGTGGTTTGGGCATGTGGAGAGGATGGAGAGTGAAAGATTGACGAGGAGAGTGTATGTGAGTGAGGTGGAGGGGGCAAGAGGGAGGGGGAGGCCGAGGATGAGATGGAGGGATGGAGTGGAGAGGTATATGAGAGAGGGGGGTGTGAGTTGGGAGCGTGGTAGTGAAATGGCAGGGGACAGAGTGACATGGAGGCGATTTGTTTGTGGCCACCCCGTTCGGGATTGAGGCGTCTGGCAATAGATAGATAGATAGAAGAAAAAACAAAAGGTAACAGAGAGCCAAATTCAAGAACTGTTCATTTAGAGATGCCTGGACTCACTGCATTTGAAAAACTGGAGATGATTATGCATGAGGAAATGCAAATAGAGGGAGACAGTTTCAGAGTTGACCATTTGCATACGTGAAGGACTGGGAATAACAGTTAACTCCCGCATGAATGTGTTAGACAGAAAAGAGATGAGAGTTTGTTGCGATGTGCTACACCCCTACCGTAGTGGTGGAGGGATGCAAGCAGACAGTTCAGAGGAGCAATGACCATTAAAGTAGTGATAGAAAAGAGATAAAGATGCAGTAGTGTGGTTAAGAGACAGAGGTGGAAGAGAGCCAGTGAGAGGAGGAGAGTTAATGAGGTGGAAGAGAGCCAGTGAGAGGAGGAGAGTTAATGAGGCAAAAAGACTTTGACTCTATCTTTTTGAGAAGAGCTGTATGTGGGGAGCCTCCCCTTACATGAGAGTTGTACTCTACACAGGGGTAAATAAAACCAATGCATAAAGTCAACAACTCTGCAGGGGTAAAGAAAGCACAGAGTCGGCTTGGCACACCCAGTCTCATGGAAGCAGATTTTGCAAGAGAGGTAATGTGTTCTTTCCAAGATAAATCTCTGGAGAATGAAACTCCAAGTATATTTAAAGATGATGCAAGGTTGAGCTGGATACTGTAAAAAACTAGAGGGTACTCCTGTGGAAGATTTTGTCGGGTTTATAGCTGTAAGAACTGAGTTTTTGATGCATTAAAGACAGCAAAATTGTTTTTACCCCGATCAGAGATATGAACCAAGTCAGACATTAGGTGTGCTATAGCCTCATCCCATGTTTGCTGAAGTAACTGCTGAGATGGACACTGTGGGAAGCGAATGGAGAAGTGAAGGTTGGAGCCATCAACATACGAGTGGACAGAGTTAGACTTTTTTTTTTTTTTTTTTTTTTTTTTTTTTCCTTCCATGCATACTTCCCCATTCCTTATCACTGCTTTCAAAGAACCAGCAACTTTCTTCCCTGTTGTACCCTTTTAAGCACTTCATCCTGTAAACTTCCATCCCTACTCAACACACTACCCAAGTACTTAAATGCACTCACAATTTCCATTTCCTCCTCATTCAGCCTCACTGTACATTCAGTGGCTTCATTTCTCTCAAAGACCATAACTTTACCACTCCCTGCATTCACCTTTAGATTCTCTTTTTTACACACTCCCCCAAACTCATTCACCAAGCCTTGAAGTTTCCCTTCGTCTTCATTTAACAGTACAGTGTCATCTGGATACAGCAGTACAGGGAGTTTCCAAATACTGCCCTCTCTCATTAGGGTCGCACCAATGTCCACTGCCCTGCCTTGTACCTTTTTTATAATGCCATCCTTATACAGGTTGAACAACCATGGGAACATAACACATCTCTGTTTCAATCCAACATTCAAGTATAAAAATTCGTTCAGTTCACCATCCACATTCACTGCAGCCCTAGCCCCCTCATACAAACTCTTCACAGCATTCAACACCTTCCCTTTTACTCCATATATTCTTAATACTTTCTACTTTCCTTCTTTATCCACCCTGTCATATGCTTTCTCCAAATTCATGAAGTCCGCATACAACTTCTTTCCCTTCTCTAGAAACTGTTCCACTGTAGTCCTAAGAATGAATATCTGATATACACCCTCATACAAACTCTTCACAGCATTCAACACCTTCCCTTTTACTCCATATATTCTTAATACTTCCTGCTTTCCTTCTCTATCCACCCTGTCATATGCTTTCTCCAAATTCATGAAGGCCGCATACAACTTCTTTCCCTTCTCCAGAAACTGTTCTACTGTAGTCCTAAGAATGAATATCTGATATACACAACCTCTTCCCTTCCTAAAACCTCCCTGTTCTTCTCCAACTAAATCCTCTGTTATTTTCCTAACTCTGTCAATAAGGATCCTACCATATACAGTCATCTCACCTAAAATGTGCCTTCGCAAAGTGCGTCTCGCCTAATGTGAAATGGGGGTCTGACAGTAATTAATTACTGTATTTAGAAAGTGTGTTTGCTACTTGCAGTGTGCGATGGGCATGAAAAATTGAGGCAAACACGGTATTCTCTCACAACTTAGAGCATAATTTGTAGCATGCAATGGGTAAGGGTGGGGTTGGTGAGTATGTGTGGTGGGGTGCAGCTGGTGTGTGAGTGAGTGGTGGCCACAGCAGCAGAATGATAATGTAATGTCTGCAGTGTCTGACCTGGACTTTGAGGGTTTCCTGGAGCAGCAACAGGCAGTACCTAACCTAGTGAAACTAAGATGTGCATTCCATAAAACTAGCCACACAATGTTGTGCTTTAAGGGCATTCGTTAATCACTGGCGCAATCTTCACCAGGGTTGCCGTTTGGAATTTTTCATTTCCAAGTGTGGGGCAGTTTGATACTGAAAAATTTGATCAGTATAGATTCAGAATGATTCATTACCAAAAGGATTTTTCACATGTATGAGTGTACCGAGGATGGAGACGGTGGATTATCTTTTTTTTTTTTCTTTTAATGCAAGAAAGAAGGAACCAAAGGCTAAGAGCCCACAGACCATTCCTTCCAAGAAAAAGAAAATAAAAACAATACAAGAGTGCCCAAACCCCTCCAGTACTGATGGGAGTGATAGTGAGGCACAGGATGAGGCCCGTGCAGAACAGCTGTGAGTGATTTCAGTTTCCTGTCCTTGGGTACCACAACAACAGTTTGCATTATCTACCTTTTGTACAGTGCTGGTAAGGTCTTGAATTTTCATAATAAATACCATATACAGTATTACTCTTGCACGTTTCTATTGTAAGTTTCCCTTTTGCATTTTAGTTAGGGATAGGTATTGGTGAATCAGTGTATGAAAATTCAGGATGTGTCGCCCATAAAGCCATTTTAACATGGGATCCTATGCTTCACAAAGTGCGAATTTATAAAGTGACGGGCTGTGTCGCCCATGTTCACGCACTTTGTGCAAGATGACTGTACTTTTCTCATTGCACTAGGAAGACAAATTCCCCTATGATTACCACACACTTCTTTTTCCCCTTTTCCTTCTTACAGAGGAATGATTATACCTGACATCCAATCCTCTGGGACTCTACCTTTCTCCAAGGCCAACCTATACATCTTCCATATCCATTCTAGTACTGTCTCACCCCCATTCTTTAGCATTTGACCACACACTCCATCAATTCCTGGTGCTTTCCCCATTTTGACTTTCTTCATTACTTCCACCACTTCCATCCTACGCATTTCTTTCTCTCTTCTCACCTCCTTCCTTCTCCCTGCCATATCCCAGCCACTTATACTCTATCTATCTATTTATTGCCAGACGCCTCAATCCCGCACGGGGTGGCCACAAACAAATCGCCTCCATGTCACTCTGTCCCCTGCCATTTCACTACCATGCTCCCAACTCACACCCCCCTCTCTCATATACCTCTCCAGTAATTTCTTAAAGTGTCCTCTCCATCTGTTCACTTTTTCTCCCTTCTCCATAAGCAATCAACCATTTTTGTCTTTCACTCCCGACTTACTTCTTTATCACTCTGTCTAACTCTCTTTACCTCTTTCCAGAACATTTTCTTACATTCTCTCCACTTTACATTAATACAAATAAAATTATTTTTAGCAGAAGAAAGAACAGACTTAGCATGATTTTGGGCAGAAACAAATTAGAGATGAGACTCAGGAGTGGGTTGGCTCCAGTACCCTTTGTAGGTCTTCTTGTTGTGGACAGCATTAGAACAAGCATGATTAAACCTTTTTTTTTTTTTTTTTTTGCATTAGTCAAAGAATATGAGAAAGGAAAGTATGCTTCCAAGGCCGAGAGAATAACCTCCGTAATGTGCTAGGCACACACAGATGGCTTTCAGCTGTGGAAGCAATAATCATTCCAGGGCAAACCAAAGAAGTACTGCCTGAGGGCCTCCCATCAGTAGCTCCAGAGTGCCACAACCAACTCGTCTTTGGAGGGTCCACAGACCTTACTGGAGTGATAGGACAGGTTAGGGTGACAAGATTCAGATCGGAGGAGCCCAACAGAGAGGAAAAATTAACGCCATATGCAGAAAGATTAATTGTAAGGAAGAGGTCAAATATGTTGGAACTCTCGCCAAGGCAGTTAAGGACACAAGTATGGTACTGTACAAGCTTCTTGTGGTCATTAAGGATAGTGGTGTTGGTGAACATTAAAATATCATAGAATGGAGATTTCAGAGAAAAGAGAAATGGATAGGATGTGTTCCATCTTAAAGGTATGATAGTTGAAAAATGTTACATAGTCAGTAGAATTAGGGAATAAGTAAACATTCCATCCATCCATCATCCAATCCTACATTGCTTTATGAGGAGTGTAGAAGCCTGGGACTAGGCAAGTTGGTCCTGACATTTAAAATGAGAGTGACCAGCCTCACTCATCCCTGAGTGGCATCACATGAGCTGTAAACCCCAGCCACCCCTTGGATATAAACCTTCACCGGCTCAATCCGACTGGAGTGCTGTAATTACCCACTAAACCACCATGCGCTAAAATTTGGTTTTATGGTTACCACCCAGCATAGTAAATGGTTTCTTGGTGTACAGGAAACCATTTGACTTGTCACTCAGTGTAGAGTTCCCACAGGCAGAAGGAAGAGGAAAGAATGAAGGAAAGAAAGACAGAAGAGGGAGTGTAAAGTCACCTGTAGGCAGAAGGACGAGGAAAGAATGAGGGAAAGAAAGACAGAAGAGGATGGAAGGAAAGAAGGATGGAGGAGAGGAAAGAGCAGACACCCGAGAGAGCAGCATTACATCGAATGAGTGGATTGTAAACAACACAGTTATATTTAGTCAGAGAATGACAGGAAAGCCGAAGCCAGAGAGTAGAGATTTCAGAAGATTCAGGAACGCAAGAGTAAGATATGTCATTGCATACATATACTGTACAGTACACAACAGCCACCTTTGGCTTTCAAATGAGCATAGAGAAAGTCGGAGGATACAGAGAAGGTTTTGCTATCAGTAGCCTCAAACAGCTGAGTCTCCATTAGGAAAAGAAGGCGAGGTTTAGAGGAGGAGAGGTGGTGCTCAGCAGAGAGAAAGTTAGAGGAAAGGCAGCGAATGTTGCAGAAATGAAGAAGAAGTGAGTTAGACAGTGATTCCAGGCATCCCACTGCATCGTCACTGGGAGAGGGGTTGGTGGTGGTGACTTTGATGGTCCCCCTCCCTTGGGGAGTCCAAGGCTTGGTTAGTGATTTTTTTTTTTTTTTTTTTTTTTTTTTTTTTTTTTGTAAATTGGAAGTGAAGTGTGTGATTTGCACGCAGTTTAGTTTTGACAGTTAGAGATACTTGTACTGGAGAGCACTCTGGCCTACTCTCTGTGTTACTGAAGCTGAAAAGTTTCAGCAATTATGGCCAGGAGCTAGTTATGAGGGCTGATGAAATGAGAGCTTCAGCTTTCCTTGTTATCAGCTTTCTTTCCCCCTTGGGTGTACTGCACCACTCGACTGGTGCTTCAGTCTGCTCCCTCTTGCCGAACATGTGTTAATTAAATGCTTATAAAATGCATCAATTGATCCAGTACTTGTACACAGTGGTGACATGGGGGAAGCAGAACTGATTCACATACCAGCAGGAACATATCAGTGATGCATTTTACCAAGAATTGGTATGTACAGTACCTCTAATATGCAGTCACTGCAGACCATGTTTTTTACACAAAACTGAGTGACTTTTATCAGTCACTAATTGATGTCTAGCTAATTTTGTAAGTGGAAATTTTAAGATTAGGAGACTTTAGAGAACAGCAAACTTATGGTATGACAATAAGTCCTCATTATAAGTTTTCATCTCTCTCTCTCTCTAAACATATATATTCTCATAACTTGATAGAGTACCACAATAAATGGAAAAAAAAAAATGGCCTAATAATAAAATTTGGGGGCTACATTTAAAGCAGCTTTTTCAGTTTCCTTCATTTTACAAAAGCAGTTGTGTTAGATGGTGGTGACTGTCATCCACTCATTTGATATAGTGCTGCCTACTTCCTCCTTCACCTGTATCGTTTATTTTCCATGTCTGCCTTCTCTTCCTAATTCTCCCATCTTGTCTCTTTTTATTGCTCTTTCCATTTCAGGTGGCAATACAAGTGACAAGCCAAATGGTTTCTTGTAAGCCAGGAAACCTATTACACTGCTGGGTGGTAACAATATAACTAACCCATACTTGTTCCCTACTTGTCAACAAGTGGGTGGATGTAAGATTTGTGCCCCTTCCCGTAAATCCACTAACTCAGAAGACAAGTGACCATCCCTTGCGGGATTACGGCATTTGGCTATAGATACTTGTTTAGAAAAAGCCTTTATATTTTGAATCATCAGCATCATCATTATCAGTGATGATGACAATGGCAGTGACAATAGCAATGATGACTTTTTTTTTTTTTTCCCACCTTTGGATGGGATGTGATGGGACCAAGAAAACAAGGAGAGCGAAAACATGAAAGATGGAAAATTATAAACAGCGTCCCAGATGAGGTGAGCCAGACACTCATTGACACATTGTTCTAGCCCCCAGAATGGTGGCTGTACCTCACGACCAAAGCACCTGCCCGTATTTTTTTTTTTCTTTGCAGATGTACCACAGGTGTTACTGACTCACAGGCAGTCTTTCTTCCAAGCAAGGCATGAGTTGTGAAATATAACAGCTTTTGACAGGATGGCGAGTGCTTGCTTGTGGTCAGTGGGTCTGCACGGCCAGACAGACCAGGGTAGAGAAGCTACAGCATACAGTTGCTCCCATAAATTGACAGAAGCTGCTAAATCAACCTTATGAGGAGTGCTGGAACTCAATGTCTTAATCTTTTTTTTTTTTTTTTATTATTATTTTATATAGTGATGTCTATTCTACCCAGTTCCACATTAATGACTTAATACTAGCTGGTATGGATTAATTCATACAAAGTTCACAGTTCACTAAAAGATCGAACTCTCCAAAATGGTTTATAACAACTGTGCCACAGCAACAGCCCAAAAGTCATTAGCATATAACTCTTACTTAAAATAAAAAAACATCTGAATCACTCTGTCAATTTAAAATTGCTAGAAACCATGCAAAAGCTGTAATAAATCTTGCTAAATCAAACTTTCTTCAAAATCAAGCATCAAAACTACTGAACAACCCTAATGATAATAGAATATTCTGGTCAACTCTCACTTCTTTCAATAATAACTTTAACAAGTCATCATCCATTCCTCCACTAAAATCTTCAGATGGCAACATTCCAAATGACCTGTGTGGGAAAGCAGATATCTTTGCCAGTAAATTTGCCAGAAATTCTACCATAGAGGAAGTCAGCCAGAACGTACCAGTACTAGACTTGCCTTTCCCGAAATTGTTCCGTTTAAAATACAGACAAGATACGTAAAATCCGTTCTAGACAATTTACCAACCAACAAAGCTCCAGGCCCAGATGGAATTCCTCCAGTTGTTTTGAAAAAGTGTTCCCCAGAACTTGCCTCTGTTCTAGCTTTTATTCTGACTATTCATATGTACTTCTTCATTCCCTAATTCATGGAAAGAAGCCAATATCCACCAATTCCAAAGAAAAGAAGTTCCTCTGACTCTGCTGATTATAGACCAATAGCTGTCACATCTTCTCTTGGTAAAGTATTTGAAATTTTAATTAATAAGCACATTGTTAAATATTGTGACTCCAACAACTTAATTAGTGACGACAGTATGGTTTTTGCCACAAGAGATCCACCATTGACATACTCAGTCTCCTGACTCATACCATCCACCAATCAATCGACCTACATGGAGAAACTCATGCAGTAGCCCTTGATATATCTAAAGCTTTCAGCAGAGTATGGCACCGTTTCCTGCTGTCCAAACTCCCTTGCTATGGACTAACGTGTTTTGTTCCTCTGCTTTCCTCATATTGCAGCAACAGAAAAATAAGAGTAAAATTAGATGATGTATATTCCAATTTCCACCCAATTAATGCCAGCATGCCACAGGGATCAGTTCTAGCACCAACACTGTTCTTTTTTAATATTAATGATCTTTATCTGTCACCCACAATCCCATCCATTCATATGCAGATGACTCAACACTTCACAGTTCATTCATACTCAAACACCCAGTTACAAAGTCTAATATTTCTAACTCTCAACTCAGTACAGCCATCTCCATAAATCAAGACTTATCTGTGATCAATGAATGGAGAAAAAACAACCTTGTCAGCAGTGTGTGGTAATCATAGGGGCATTTGCCTTCTTAGTGTAATAGGAAAAGTATATGGTAGGATACTTATTGACAGAGTTAGGGAAATTACAGAGGAATTAGTTGGAGAAGAACAAGGAGGTTTTAGGAAGGGAAGAGGTTGTGTAGACCAGATATTCATTCTTAGATCCTTAGTGGAAAAGTTTCTAGAGAAGGGAAAGAAGTTGTATGCAGCCTTCATGGATCTGGAGAAAACATATGACAGGGTGGATGGACAAGGATTGTGGAAGGTATTAAGAATATATGGAGTGGATGGGAAGTTGTTGAAGGCAGTGAAGAGTATGTATGAGGGTGCTAAGGCTGCAGTGCGTGTGGATGGCAAACTGAGTGAATCTTTCCATTTGAAGGTTGGATTGAAACAAGGATGTGTCATGTCTCCATGGTTGTTCAATCTGTACATGGATGGGGTTATAAAAGAGATACAAGGTCGGGCAATGGATGTTGGAGCAACCCTAGTGAGAGAGGGCAGTGTTTGGAAACTCCCTGTACTGTTGTTTGCAGATGATACTGTGTTGTTGAGCGAAGACGAAGGGGAGCTACAAGGCTCAGTAGATGAGTTTGGGAGAGTGTGTAAGAAACGGAATCTAAAGGTGAATGTAGGGAAGAGTAAAGTGATGGTCTTCGAGAGAAGTGAAGCCAGTGAATGTACAGTGAGATTGGATGGGAAGGATATGGAGAATGTGAGTGAATTTAAGTACTTGGGCAGTGTGATGAGTAAGGATGGAAGTCTGGAGGGTGAAGTGCTCGAAAGGGTGCAGCAGGGAAGGAAGGTTGCTGGTTCGTTGAAAGCAGTGATAAGAAACAGGGAGGTGAGCATGGAAGTGAAAAAGTTGTTACATGACAGTATTGTGATACCAACTCTAACATATGGAAGTGAAGCTTGGACCCTGTTGGAAGGACAAAAGTCAAGAGTGAGAGCAGTGGAAATGAGTTATTTGAGAGGAGCATGTGCAGTCACATGGAGAGACAGACTAACAAATGAAGAAGTGAAGGAGCGTTGTGGTGTGGTTGTGGACGTGATGGGAAGCGTTAGGAGAAACACGTTAAGGTGGTTTGGGCATGTGGAGAGGATGGAGAGTGAAAGACTGACGAGGGACGAGGAGAGTGTATGTGAGTGAGGTGGAGGGGGTGAGAGGGAGGGGAGGCCAAGGATGAGATGGAGGGATGGAGTGGAGAGGTATATGAGAGAGGGCGGTGTGAGCTGGGAGCGTGGTAGTGAAACTGCGGGGGACAGAGTGACATGGAGGCGATTTGTTTGTGGCCACCCCTTGCGGGATTGAGGCATCTGGCAATAGATAGATAGATAGATAATAACAAATAAACCATTTACCATGGTTGTAAAATAAACCAAATAAAGTATTGAAAAGATATGACTGATACCATTTCAGAACCAAAAAGCTTGGAGTCAGAGTCATGGGAATTTTGCTGACTCCAACACCAACCAAAAGCAAATGACTCCACAACTCTGACTCCACAACTCTGCATACTACAAGATGTCAGGAAAGGCTATTTATACTGTGAACTGTGTAACGAGGATTGCCTGTATTTCTGTATATGACCTTCATGATACTATGATGAACACCTAGATGACATTCTTGGTGGAGCAAGTGACACAGGACTGAGCTCCCATGGGTTCATGAAAAATGTTGCAATATAGGGTGATTCATATATATCTGTCCCAATTCTCCAGTTTATAAAGGCTCCAACATGCCTTCATGCATCAGCCGTGGTCACCCAGTGGCAGCTCTCCAAGCTGCTCATTCCCTAGTAGCCTTTTTATTCAATCCCTTATCTCTGAGTTCTCATTCTGTGACCTTGTCCCAAGTCTTTTTCAGTCTTCCTTTTACAACTCTATGCTCAGCCTTCTCACCTCTCACCCTCCGCACGCAGTTGCCATCGTTCATCCTCTCCACATTTCCAAACCATCTCAGTCTACCACCTTCTCATCACAACACAGATTCATTCATGTCCAATCCTTCCTCTCATTCCTCATTTGCAATCATAACATCCTCAGACCTGCCAATCAAGAATGCATTAAACATCCATCTGATCATTCTCATCTCTGTACATTTGAGCTTACAAGTAACATCTCCTTTACTGACCAAGTCTCACTACTGTACGAGGTCTGATCAAAAAGTATCCAACCTTTAGCTGGTAAAAAAAAAAAAATCAAGCTTACTGATTTCAGGCTTTTATCCCCTTCAAAGTATGCCCCTTGGGATGCAACATAGTCCAGTAGCCCTTCCATAGCTGGAAGCATTTTGTAAAGTCAGTTTCTGAGATTGCCAGCAAAATCTTCATCACGTTTGTCTTTACCTCAGTTGTGTTCTCAAACGTCGAACCCTTCAGCAGCAGCTTCATTCTAGGAAGTAGCCAAAAATCACAAGGAGCTATGTTAGGAGAATAGGGAGCCAGACTTGTGTGATCTTATGTTTGGCAAAAAAAATCCTGGGTGAGGTGGGATGAATGGGCTGGAGCATTGTCGTGGTAGAGCTGCCAGTCTTCCGCTTCCCACATATTGCATCTCTTGCAGTGTACTGCAATTCATAGTTTTGTTTCGTTTCATTTCATTTTTTTAAAGACTCCAACATGCATGCATGTGTCGGCCATGATCACCTGTTGGCATCTCTCCATGCTGGTTGATCTTTGCCAGCCTCCCTATTCAGTCCTTTATCCCTGAGGTCACACTCTGTGACCTCATCCCAGGTCTTCTTTCAGTCTGTGTCTCACAACCCTACCCCCAACATTAATACTTCTCACTCTCTGGACCCAGTTGTCATCCCCCATCCTCTCCACATGCCCAGACCATCTCAATCTACTTGTACCTCTTCTCATCACAACATCGATACACTCCAGTCCCATCCTTCCTCTTAACTCTTCCATCATCAGCCTAGCACCACAGGTCTCACATTCAAGGATGCACTACACATCCACCTAATCATTATCATTTCTGTACATTTGAGCCTGCAAATATCATCTTCCTTTACTGCCCAAGTCTCACTGCCATACAACATTACACTCCCAACACATGCTGCATACAAAGACCCCATAGCACAGAGGGAGATCCCTTTCAGTGTCAGGAGAGGCAACAGCTGCCTGAATTTAGCAACAAAGAATTTCCAGGTAATATTCTTTATTGATTGTTTGGCCTTATGGAGTGTACTTCTAATGAACAGAATCCTTGTAGTCAGAAAAAACAAAAAACATGAGTTTCCAGAAGCCTGCTGAATCTCCTTGATGGTTTCAGATTGTCCTCATCCAAGTTTTTGACAAACTTTGATGCAATACATTGCTCAGTTCACTCATTCACAATATGAAAATGCAGCAAACAAGAACACATTCTCAAACACGTGCTGCTCAGTAGCAACTGGGCTAAGTGGCAGTGCTGAACATATTCAAGCATACTTACAACAATCCAAGGTCATACTCCTCTGAGTCGCTTCCTCTTGCTCCTACTGGTTTACGAGAAAAAAATAAGGTCAAATACTTTTCTATCAGACCTCGCACGGCTTCATACTCTTAAACTTGCTGCATACAAGCACCTTTAGCATGGGAGAAGAACACTGTCAGTGTCAGGAAGGACAGTTCCCAGAACTTCTTCCAACAACTCCTTACCTTTGCCAGTGAGCAGGCTCAGCAATAACTCCTTACCATTGCTACTGAGCAAGCTCAGCAACAACTCCTTACCATTGCTACTGAGCAAGCTTCAACAACAACTCCTTACATTTGCTACTGGACAAGCTCCAGCAACAACTCCTTACCCTTGCTACTGTATAAACTCCAGCAATAACTCCTTACATTTGCTACTGAGCAAGTTCCAGCAACAACTCCTTACATATTCTTCAGAGCATGCTCCAGCCCCACCTCAAGCACATATCATGTCCCCCAAATAACAGAGCTCCACACACTTAAGAGACTCCAGCTAGATTAATCCTTTTGCACCTTTCTGCTTCTGCATGCTATACTATATACCACATATACAAAACTAACATTATTTTGCAGTCTTCCTTGAGTTCCACTACATCTCTTATACACCCACTTATCACAAACACTGCACGGAATAGCTACTTCCCACTCCCTTGTGGCAAACTGCACATGTCCACGCTCCTGGTTGGACAGTACCACCATCTGCCTTAGATATCCTCACTTTTCCTTTATCTACCTTTATGCTCTTACCCTTGTGCCCCTTTCCATCTTTCCATTTTGTAAATCTTTTATCTGCTACCATCTCATCGTCCACAATCAACACCAAGGCATGAACTTACAGCATCTCCCATGGGAATCCAGTTCTGATGTCACATGTGAGAGCTTTAAGCACCATGATAAAGGAGGGGCTTAAAACTAACCCATGTTGCACACCTGTGTTCACAAAAATTCATCACTCAAACCATTCACTCATCTGGGTGTGAACACCCTCGTACATTATCATAACCACTTTAATCAGCTACTAGACACTTCAAAGTCAGTGTTAGTTTTAAGTATGTTACCAACACACTAATAGTCTTTATTTATTACTGTAAATACTGTATTTGTGCTTGCAAATTAATATAACTTAAGTTAAAATAGCCTTTAAAATAAGACTAACTACTCTCCCTTCCCCCCAGCTATTCCTGATCCCATAAGAAGTTCCCCAATGGAAATATGCCACAGAGGCCTTATTGGGTTATCCTTGGTTGGGTTCAAGCATGGCTGGTACTTATAAATACCTGTTCAGTGTTTAATATGCCAGACCAAATAAACTTATTACTGTACTATTATTGCGCCTTCTCGTTACCCACTTCACATACTCCTTGAGTATTCTGTTAAAAAACTATCTCCAGGTCAAGGTACAGCTCTCTCTTCCTTCCAAAATATTTTTCCTGAAGCTGTCGAATAGTGAATATTCAATCAGTAGTCCCTTTGCCTGACATAAACCCAATCTGCATCTCATAAAATTCACTCATTCCCTTTTCATAACTTCCAGATATTTCCTGTAACTTTTTTTTTTTCTACACTCGTTGATTTTGTGGTTGATTAGAAAGTCAAAGAAGCAACCAAAATATCTGCACTTCTCACACCAGCAAACTGAGTCAGTTCGCAAAACACAAACTAGTAGAGCGCAGTATATATGAGCCACCCTGTATTTTGAAACAAATGAACAACTTATATGAGAACCTCATATATTCTTTCAGGTGACCTCCATGGGGCCCTGATGACCTTCACCAAAATGATTGCCCTTGTGGAGCAAGTGACAGGGGACCAACCTCTCACAGGAGCATATCAGGATATTCTTGCCAGGTCAGTATAGCTCAGTGGATCCTTAATATAAATCCATGTTTTGAAAGTTCTCATTTCTTGTGAAAGTTAAAGTATATCATACAGAAATTGTCTGTTGAAGTTCTCCCCATAAAGTTGATTTGCCACTGTCTTATTTGCAATATAAGGTACTGTACCAGTTTATGGAAAAAGAAGTGATATTTTGGAATACATCCTGAATTCTAATGAGCACTGCTTGTATTTTTAACCCTTCAGTTGCTTCATTCCAGTCTTATACAGGCAGTCTGTGTTATAAGTAATAGATATGTTCTGAAATATCACATAATTGTAACTGTAGGTTAAGTTAAACTAGCAAATCAGGTGTCATTGGTAACAGTGAAACTATATTAAGCAGTTTTTTTTTTTACTTTAATAAGGTCTTAGCAGTGATAGAGAATGTCAGATGAAGGGCCTATGGATTTATTGTACTTTGCATTGTTGTAGCTTCGACACTGGCATTCATATGCAGTATATATATGAATGCTTATTATGACATACAGTATTACTTGTTCAGTGCCAGAAAGTTATCTTACAAAAAGAAATATCTACTGGTGTAATATGGTTAGCAGACTATTGTTAATTTTTTCAACATTGGTATGCTTGTTATTCCCATATTTTCTGGCATATCTGAACTGTTAATTCCTTCAGTCTGGTGACATATTTTAGGTTATTTTTGCTATTACCAAACTTTTATATATATTTCATTTAGGAGAGCGTTCAGGTAGTGAAGAGCTCAGTAAAGACTTGATCTGTCCCTTCAGTTTGAAAAGTCACCCATTAAGAACAATAAAATCAAGATACAGCAAGAGTAGAATAACAGATATGCTATCGGATTGAAGAGCAGTAGTTAAGAGACTGGTATACCCACCCAGTTGAGACTGACTAGCCTACCTACCCAGTTGAGAGACTGACTTACCTACCCAGCTAAAAGACTGGCCTTTCTGCCCAGTTAAGAGATTGGCCTACCTGCCCAATTAAGAGACTGGCCTACCTACGCAATTAAGAGACTGGTTTACTATCACAGTTTACCATCACCATTAACCAGTCGCTCCCGGGTGACATGTATACGTGACGCCTCAGGAACGTCTGGGTGACACGTATACATAATCTAGTGTTTCGCAGCATTTTTTGAATGTTCATCCATCCATTAACCCGCCAAGTCCCACTGACGTACGATGCACGTCGCTACTTTTTTCCGCGGACAGACCCAATGACATGCATCGTACGTCACTCAATTGCAAGGCCCATTGTATGCACATTTTTCAACATTTGTGGGTGATTTTTGGTAGGCATATGTGGGAGACCTTCCTCTATCTGCTGTCAAGTGGGGATACTGCCTGGCCCCACCTAACCCTCTCTTCCCACCCCCCTCCCCCCCACACTGGGCAATTCACCCGTTTGCTGTAACCTGGCCAGTAAAGGTATGTTGCCCCACGGTCTCTCCAATGACGAAATTCACGGTGAAAGTTATTCCTGAGGTGAAGGACAAAGAAACAAAGAAGCTAAAGGTAGAAACAAACAGAAGTGATGAGGTGA
>JAGKTI010000058.1:87734-119091 GCA_018397915.1 Birgus latro
TTTGTGTCCCATATTTGAGTGCATAGGCTGTGAAAAAGGTGGTTTTCTTAGTGATTTTCATCTGTTATCTACATTCACTATGCTGTCAACTGGTGAACATCTCTGCCATACTCACCTTAAAATCATCATTTTTTGGTTAAAATTCAATTAATTCATGCTTTGTGTCCATTATTTACATGAATAGGGTCTTCAGTAAGTGCTATGCATGTCCGGTAGGGAGGTAGGTATGTGGAGACAAGACGACTTTTCGGAGATGCCTTTGACTCTATTACATCGGATATTGGAGAGATTACTGTACACTGTCAAGTGCTAAATATTTTCCATACTCACCTCTGATTCCTCATTCTCTGCTTCCTTTTCATTTATTTCACGCTTTCTGTCCGTTATTTGTGTGAACAGATTCTTAAATAGGTGCTATGCATGTCCAGTAGGGAGATATGTAGGTAGTTTTCTGAGTTAGGGTGGGTTAGGGTCCATATGTACCAGTCCAGGAGGCAGGGGCCCAGTAACTGGACAGACCCACTTTCTGGACATGCCCTTGGCTGTATTACATCGGATATTGGAGAGATTATTGCTGTAGTAGTAGTGGTAGTTGTAGTAGTAGTAATAAGAGTAGTATTTGTAGTAGTTGTAATATCCAGACTTCTAGTCGCACAGTGGTGCCAGAATCGAGTGACAGTGCAAGCTAAACATAAATCGTGTGTGTGTGTGTGTGTGTGTGTTTGTGTGAGAGAGAGAGAGAGAGAGAGAAAGTGTCTGTCTGTAGGGTGGTGTGGTGGTGAGGCAAGCAGACAGCCTGCCCCAATGTTATTGCTATGGTTACAGTTTTCCCAGCAGCAAGTACTCCCAGTTTTGGAAAAAATTTTACATAAATAGTGTTTGTGGTGGATTGCAGTCTTCTGGAAGTGTTATCAAAATGTTTTTATTGTGGAGGGCTATCCTAAGCCTTGGTTGTGTCACCTCACCTCTGCCACACATAACAGATACTGGCAAAAAAACAACAAAAATTGCCCCCTTTCCCCACTCACTCACTCTCCCTACACCCACTTCACGGATCATCTAATGCAATCTGGTTGAAGTTGGCGGATTGGTAAGTATTATGACACAAGATTTTGTTTTTGGTTAAGTATGAACTGAGATATGGAGGTTTAAAAATACTAGTAAATGATTTTCTCAGGAATGCCTAGCTGTGGGAAGGGTTCACGGGAATATGTGCCACATGCGACGGGTGAAGATTAGGGATGTCATTAATAATTTTATACCTAACTTCAGCATGTACCATGATGATTATTTTCACATAGAAAGAGACTTTTCAAAGTGGAAGGATTACACACGTCTTACCCTCTAAGTACCAACGACGGCTGGGAGCCGTCCAAATTGTTCGTGTATGAAGGACCAACGTTGGCTAATTGATGTACAAGGAAATATCTGGATTTCTTCGCAACACAGACTTCACACATGGGAAATATTCATGGTGTAAGCCTTCAGTTGGCTTTGACACGTTAATCAGTAATTTGCAGCCCACTCCTGCCACCCACGAGGTACTCATGCACAATACTGTAGATGCTTGTATGCTTTCTGCATCCCACAAGTGACAGCATGCCAAGCTCTGACCCAGCATGCCACCTGTACAAAGCCTCCATTTCTACTGCCAAGGCCTTGGAAATCCTCCAAGAGCAAGGCAGTACCTCTGAAGATAGTGTGAAAGCTTCAGGATAGGAGTTTGAGCCTGAGAAGGAGGAATTCGAGGACTACGAGGGGCCAATTCTCCCCACACATTCAAGTGGCACACCCACTTGCCCTCACACTTGGCATAGTGATAGTGACGATGGTGATAGTGATGAAATGGAAGTGCCAATGTTGTTTCTCTTTATTGCTGGCAGGAAACATGAAATTGTTTTGTCCAGGAAACGGCCACGTGAGGGTGAAGAGGGTGGCATATCTCCACCACCACCACCACCACCATCACCACCACCATCACCACCACACTACTTCTCCTGGTCAGAGCATAGCAGTATCCATGGCAATGGCTCAAGTCATTTGCGGCATCACCATGCATACCGCTACCACTACTGTTACATGACCTAGTTGAACAGTCCGACTTTCATGAAAAGCATTACTGCATTATATAATGAAAATGACATATATGGTGGCCTTATGGTCAGTTGGCTATTGTCATTATCAACTACACCCTCTATCACTGTGGGTGGCTGTGGCATAACCACATCAGCTCGAGTGGCAGGACGTTCAAACATACAGCTGATCGATGGGGCGAGGTGGCCCCAACCCCTACTGCCAGGACTACATAACGACTTCAATAAGTGCTAGAACAGTGTTTTTCTTGAATAAATATTGATGTGGGATAGGTTTTAGGCAAAAACTTAAAATGTCAAAATTGGCCGGTCTTGGGTGTACAAAAAATTTTAATTTGGGCTGGTGTTTGATGGGTTAATAAATCCCATCAGTACGAGAGGCCTTTCCTAATTTAAGTAAAATTTGCTGGTAATAAGTTGCCAGAAATTGGAATTTCAGCTCACCAATAAGTGAGTAGTAACTCGCCTCCGACCCCTCAAAGGCTAAGGCTAGCCCTCAGAGCCCTGAAAGTCACTCCTTAGATTCATTAGAGATGGGTACAGTATTTCAGATGTCAGTAGTCAAGAATTGCATGTCAGTCAGCTAGTTGCCATGCAAAATGTGCAGATCATCTTGCAAAACAGATTGGGTTAGAGGTTAAGAGTGCCATGGAAAACATGTTTTGTGTTTTTGGAACATGCACAAAACAAGGGTCTACTGTACAGTACTAAAAAAAATTTATGGTGGTATTTTTGAAGAATTGTTTTGAAAAGAATGTAGAACCCAACATACCATTGAGGTACTTTATGTGAAATATAGCTGCAAAAGGGAAAAAATCGAATGAGTTAAAGTGAAAAGAGCTTGGTGAACATTTTGTTGTGCCAACAGGTGTGAGATCTCCAGCGTGCTGATCCTGTTGACCCTCCAGCCATTGCCACAGCAAACCAAGCCCCCTCATGCTCAGCTCTTGGAGAAGTACTCTTGGACTTCCCCAGATATTCAGAAGCTCCATGGTAAGTTGCTCTTCGTTGATTTAGTAAGTTTTGTATACGCAATACGGGCAACCCAATTATCCAGAGGGGTTAGGTTAAGTTAATGTGCTGTATATATATATATATATATATATATATATATATGTATACGTATATGTATATAATAAAAAGGGGGATATTTTTGCTTGTTTGTCAGAATTCACCGTGAACAAGGAATAAGCAAGTACAGTACGTATGAGGAGCATGGTACGTCCAGGCAGGCGGCTAAGTGGCCCCAAAAGTGGATTTTGGTCACTTGTTTTCCCCTCCTGCCCCCATTGTTGATTGCCTACCTACTGAATAGCCACAGGTTTTTAGTTTCATCTTGTGTTTAGTTTTTTATTTTATTTTTTTTTTTTTTACAGGACAAAAATTGCTGATTATCCCAGGCTGGGAGGGTAAGCGGCCGAGCCCTGTGCCCGGGCTTAAGGGGTTAAGTTACATACCTCCCAAGTACAGTACATACTGGTGTCCAGTCATAATTACACACTTACAGAGGCACAACACATGCAACAGAATTTGGACAACAGTCAATAACACTGTTAAATGGGGTTATGTCCAGTGGCATTACTGTACAGGGTAATAATATGTTAAGTTATCCCCTTCCCTGTACATATCAGTCAGTTACACACTTAAGCATAACACCTGCAATATAATTCAGATAGTCAGTAACACATGAGTTGTATGGGTTTATATTCATTGATCATACTGTACAGGGGTATATGTGAGTTTAATCATACATGGTTCCTGAAACTCTCTCATGTGACTTCTGAAATGGACTTCCTTGGAAGATGTTGCATGGTGATGACTTAGTGTTGATTGCAAAGATGAAAGGGAAGCAGAGGAAAGATTTAAGAAGTGGAGAGATGGAACGGGGAACAAAAGTTTGAGAATAAATGCGGATAAAGCAAAAGTGAAGATATCCAGGGTTGGTGGTGGTACTGTCAGAGCTGAGGTAATGTGGCCATGTGCAGTTTTCCACAAGGGTAAGGGAAGTAACTCCATCTTGTGCAGTGTTTGTGATAAGTGGGGGCACGAGAGACGTAGGGGCATTAGAGGTAGGTTGCAAAATAATGCTCATTTTGTGTGTGCAGTGTGTCAGGGAGAGCATGTAGAGACTGACAAACATGAAAGAATTATCTTGCTGGAGTCTCTTGAGTGTGTTGAGGAGTTTTGTCATATAGGGGCCATGTTATATGCTGGAGGTGGAGCTGGAGCTAGCTCTGTGGCTAGGGTAAGAAGTGGTTGGAGGAAGTTCAGGGAGCTGTTGCCTCTCCTAACATTCAGAGAACTCTCCTTCTGCAGTGAGGGATCCTTGTATGCAGCATGTATTAGGAATGTACTGCTGTATGGTAGTGAGACCTGGGCAATAAAGGAAGATGATATTTATAGGCTCAAACATACCAAAATGACAGTGATTAGATGGATATGTAGTGTGTCCTTGAATGCAAAGTAATAATTGAAGAGTTGAGAGGAAGGATGGGGCTTGAATGCATTGGTGCTGTGATGATTTGGAGTAGATTGAGATGGTTTGGACAGATGGAGGGGATGGAGGATGACAGTTGGGTGTAGAAGGTGAGAAGTGAAAATGTCAAGGGTAGTTTTTTTTTTTTTTTTTTCCTGTCTGACCCTGGGCAAAGGCTTCAAGGCCTATTTCCAAGTTCCAGTAGTCCTCCTTGGGGCCCAGTAGTCCTCCTACATCTCCACATGTCACCACTTCGGAACTAACACCCTTCATCTATATTAGGGGGGGGTACTTTTATGACATGTCGGCAGGTCATCCAATAGATCAGAAAAGTCTGCTTTGTAAGAAATTCAAATCCTTAAACTGTTCCCTGCCACAGCCAGGATTCGAACCTGGGTCCATTAGGACTGCAGGCCGCCTCTCTACCGAGACATGGTAATAGAGTGAGACCTCAGTGATAAGGGACTGAATAGATAGGCAGCCAGAGATTGAGCAGCGTGGAGAGCTGCCATCCGGTGTCCAAGGTCAATTCATTCAAGCATGCTGGAGACTTTATAAATGAATGAACAGTATAAAGGTGACCATTGGAAAATCAGCATTAAGACAGGTCTTTCTTATTGCCAGGGAGACCTGTACAGGGTTTTAAAACCTCTGTAAAAAATGCTTTATCCAACAGTTCCTTAGCTCATTTTTGATGGATAAACCAGGGATTACTGTACAATCTTCCACAAAGATGGTGGGTGCGAGGGAGACTGTGGATGGAACATGATAAACAGATGGATGTTATGATGGATAGTTAACCAACAGTTGGGATATGCAATTACCAGACAGTGTACAGAACAGGCTTACTTGCCATGAGGTTGGCCAGGCATTTCTTCATGTTCATGTAGCTGAAAAATATTTGTAGGGGCATTTTTTCATATTGTGAATTCATATAAATGGGATTGCTGATTCATGTGTAGGGAATTGGTGCTAAAAAAATTGACTTGGGTGAAAATTAGGGTATCAGTAATTCATATAATGGGGATTGCCTGTACTTGTATTTTTCTGTGTAAAAAATAGGAGTATGATCATTATTTACTTACATTTGCTGGTTGCCCTTTCCTTTCTTCCTTCCTTCCTTCTTTCCTCCCTTCCTCTTACATCCTTTCCATTCTTTCCTCTTCCTTCTGTCAATGGGCAACTCTTCATTGAGTGACAAGCCATATAGTTTCCTTTAGACTAGGAAACCATTTACTACTCTGGGTGGTAACTATATAGCCAGACTATGGCACCTGGTGGCTTAGTGGGTAATTAAGGCGCTCCAACCGGGTTGAGCATCTGTCAGTTTATATCCAAGGGATGGTTGGGGTTTGTTGCTCGCGTAATGCCACTAAGGGATGAGTGAGGCTGGCCACTGTCATCTCAAATGTCAGGATCAACTTTCCTAGCACCAAGCCCCCATGCTTCTCATGGAGCGAGACAGGATTAGATGATGTATGTATGGATGCAATAACATTCAGGAATCACTCTTTGATCTGATGGTAAATTAATCTTAAAATGTTTGTAGTCCAGCGTGGCACTTAGGTACTGTAATGTCAGGAGAGGGTCCCCCCAACTGAGGGAGGCCCTCTCCCAACAATGGTTTCATTTTTTTCCAGTCATACTTTTTTTGTAGCAGCATTTTTTCTGTATCCAGTGACATTACAGTATTTCCTAACTTACTCCCAGTATTGACTACTGCCATTTTGTACAGTGGGTCGATATGCAGTTGCTGCAGGGTTGTTATAATTTAAATCAAATGATTTAATTCATATGATTTAAATTGATTTAAATTAGAGTGAAAAATCATGATTTAAATCAAAATTGATTTTTTTTTTTTTATAAATACAGTAAAAATGAAGAAGACAGAGAATGTGATGGATGTGTATGTGCAGATGCATCAAGTCTGCTTGGCCTGTACTCTTCCTGTACTGATCTTGATAAAGTCAGGCACCAGTGATTGCCTTTTGTTATAAGGCAAATATTAAAAAACAGAAGAAGGAAGGCTATTTGATAATAACAATAAATGCTTCAGTTAGGAAAGCCTTTAATGCATCAGGTCTTTTCAAGTTGTATAGCAGCTTTTGGTTAATAAATGTATGATACCAAAATATGATGTCATTTAACACTGATAAAGGCTTAGTGCAAAAAAAAAAATCTTCATAAAAGTGAAGAAAAGGAAATTTAATTTTTAAAAATCCAAGTAAGTAAAACAATCAATTTAAATTTAAAAATCTGATTTAAATAAAATACTACAGATATTAAAAATATATATACAGTATATGCTATTTTTTCCAACCCTGAGTGTGAGTAACCTCCCTCATACCAAGAAGTGCTAGCCTGTGGTGCACTGCCTTACTCCCACTTCCCATTCACATTATTATTTCAGTTTTGTAAGTTTGTTATTTGAACAGTGATATATAATCATGCCTAATGGATGCATTGCAGCAAGTGGGAGGAAAAAAGACCCAGTATGGTACTCCTTTGATAAAATTCCCAAAGGTGCAAACAGGGTTGGAAAAAAAAAGTCACAGATTAAAACAAAAATCTGATTTAATTTTAAAAAAATTGATTAAAAAAAAAAATCAGTTTATTTTATTTTATTTATTTTTTTAATCTGTGATTTTTTCCAACCCTGAGTTGCTGTCCATGAATCGCGATTCCCTTATCTCTCCTTAACTGCAAATATGTGACTGCAGGGTACTTCCTTTTTCACAGTTTCATGCGAGGCACCAGGTCTGGTGGTGCTTTTACCGTCACTGGTGCTGGCATGTCAAAGTCGTGACACTGCTGCTCTGGCCACTCTCACTCGCCACCTCACACCTCTACTTGGCCCAGAGCATCTCCACCTCCTCCATATACTGGTTGCAGAAATCAATAGGAGCTAGCGACAGAGTTAATAGGTCAGCAAGAGCTAGTCATGTTTAGTGCAGATCAACAGAAGCTAGAAGCAGCTACTGATATCTAGTAAATGGTTAGCGACTTTAAGAGAATACTGAGTGGCAAAAACAGTTGCTTTTGTGATTATAGATTACTATAAAGTCTGAGAAAAATCATTACAGTATCCAGTAGAGATAGTAGTCAACAGACTTGTATATTTGGTTGAATTTTGTCATTTGTCAGAGGGAAGTGACTTACTGTGAATTCAAACATCAACAGCAGTTGGTATATTGGAATAAGGTTGGAGTTATGTATATTTACAGAACTTTAAGTTAACAGCACTTAATGCACAAGTTGATAACAAAGCTATGTGGGTTGTTATCATTGTATTGGGGATCATAGATGACTGGATGTAAGAAACAGTGTTGTAGTGAAGATGTATGGTTCAGATAGAAGTACTGTAATATTGACTCATCACTGATATCATTGGAAACATGAGCATGCTGAATTGGAGAAACTGTGAAACATTTTGATACTGTACAGTAAATTCTCATTTATCCTTTGTAATTCAGCCAAGCCCTACACCAGTTAAAGCAAAACTCTGGATATTGCATAGTACACCCCCCCCTTTGGCTCAGCATTCAGCGTCGAGTAGGATATTGTGTTACTATTCATCTCAGCCCTCTATGCTATAAAAAAATGAAAGCTGAGCATAAAATACACTACAGTATTGATACAGTACAGTAATACTGTACAGTACAATCCCAGTTAACCAAGAAGCTTGGGGAATTTGCCATCCCAGTCATTTGTCCTTCTCAGACATCTGATATATACTCTTACACGTAGGCTATATCATTGTGGTATATACAACACCATTCATATCCAGGGCCACACAAACAGTTCCATTTGAAACATAACCTCCTTTCAAACACAGCCCATAGGCATAACACATGTGATTGCAGTGTCTTGCAGGAGTGCAAAATGCACTGGGTAAGTTCATTTTGTTAATCATTATTTGTTAATCATAAAACATGGAAAAATAAACTAAAAAATAAATCTTGAGCATTTATTGGTGAACTTGTGATTAGGAAAGAAATGTTGCACAGTAGAATTATCATGATTCCCATGCTTAGTTGTGTACTGCTGCGGCTCACCAAATTATTCTACAAATGCATTCTAAGATGAATTTATACATCATCTTAGAATGCATTTGCACTGACAGAGAAGATAAAATTTAGGTGATAGAAAGGAAGGTTTGCTTTGTTGGTTAAAATTACTCTGCATACAGTTTGTACGTATTTATGGTATTATCCATCCTTCTTTCCTTCCATCCTCCTCTTTCTTCTTTTCCTTCATTCTTTCCTCACCCTTCTGCCTACAGATGACTTTACACTTCCTCTTCTGTCTTTCTTTCCTTCATTCTTTACTCTTCCTTCTGCCTGTGGGTGACTCTACACTGAGTGACAAGCCAAATGGTTTCCTGTACACTAGGAAACCATTTATTACACTGGGTGGTAACCATATAACCAAATTTTGGCGCCTGGTGGTTTAGTGAGTAATTATGGTGCTCCAATCGGATTGATCCGGTGAAGGTTTATATCCACTGGGTGGTTGGGGTTCATTGCTCATGTAATGCCACTCAGGGATGAGTGAGGCTGGGCACTCTCCTTTTAAATGTCAGGACCAACTTGCCTAGCCCCGGGCTCTTACGCTCGGGCAGTGTAGGATTGGATGATGAATGAAATGAATGAATCTGCAGATCAGCTGAGTTGTGAGTGAGGGGTGAAGTATGGCAGTCAGGTAAGGTATAAATTTGCCGGCCGCGGCCCTCGACGTAACTGTGAGCAAGGGAGTTGAAATAATTCAGTTGTACAACACTTCTTTCCTAATCATCAGTTATCTAATAAATGCTCAAGTTTTATTTCTTTAGTTTATTTTTCCATGCAATTCGTACGTATTTACTGTATTATCTGCAAAACAGCTGAGTGGCAAGGGGGGGGTGGAGTGATGACTGTCAGGAAAGGAATAAATTGGTGGGCCGTGGTCATTTGCATAACTTTGAGCAAGGGACTCATGATAATTCTGCTGTACAACACTACTTTCCAAATCATCAGTTCATCAAAAAATGCTCAAGATTTACTTCTTTATTTTATTTTTCCATATTTTTACAAGTAACATTTAACAGAAAGGTCGTGCCAATATACTGTAAGATGTTGCAAGCTCATTGGTAGTTAGAGTCGGTTTGTTAGGTAGAAAACCATACAGGTACCATACACCTTTCACCATTAAAAGGCATGCCTCTTTTTTTTTTTTTTTTCTTTTCCCCAACAGATTTAATCATCTTGCTTTTCATGACCCTCTACCCTAAAAACTTTCCCATGAGTGAAAATTGGAAATTAAACAAAATACCTTACTTGATAACCTAAATAGTGTCGAAAGGAAGAATTTGATATTTAAGGTGGCGAATCTGATGAAGAGGGAAAACAGGGATATCATAGGTGAGCAGTGTGTGAAGAATGGTGAAGGAAAGGTAGTGGTGAATAGTGGAGATATTAAAGATGCCTGAAGAGAGCATTATAACCAGTTGTTGAGGGAAGAGTTTGACTGGGACATGGAAGGTTTGGAGCCAGCAGATCTAGTGTTGGGCCCTTGGCCTCTGATTGACACAGCTACTGTGAGCAGGGCAATAGGCAGGATGCAGGTGGGGAAGGCAGCAGATGTGTCTAGGCTGACTGCTGTAATGTTGAAAGCCTCAGGAGATGTAGGAGTGGGGTTAGTCTCTGACTTGATAAATACGATTATATATGAGTGTGTTCCCCTACATGATTGGCTGAAGAGTATAACTGTAAATGTGTACAAGGGGAAGGGTGATGCCCTGGAAAGAGGAATTTGTACAGCATAAGGCTCTTGGACTAGATAATGAAGGTAATGGAGAGAGTTCTAAAAGGTATGATTAAGAGAACGAGTGAATATTGATGAGATGCAGTTTGGGTTTATGCCAGGCAATGGGGCAACTGATGCCATATTCATTGCTTAACAGCATCAGGAAAAATATATAGGAAAGAAAAGGGACCTGTACTGTGTTTTCGTTGGTTTGGAGAAGGCCTTTGACAGAATCCCTAGAGAGGTGGTGAAGTGGGCAATGAGAATGCTTGGGATTAAGGAGTGGCTGGTTAGGGTGATTATGGCTATGTATGTGCGTGCTCGCGCCTGGGTAAGGGTGAATGGAGATTTGAGTGATGAGTTTTCCATGAATGTTGGTGTGCCTCAGGGGTCAGTTTTGAACCCCTTATTGTTTATCATGGTACTTGAAGCCTTCTCTCTTGACTTCAGAAATGGACTCCCGTGGGAGATGTATGCTGATGATTTGGTGTTGATTGCAGAGAATGAAAGGGAGGTGGAGGAAAGACTTTGGAAGTCGAAAGATGGTATGGGGCACAAGGGCTTAAGAGCAAATGCAGATAAAATATAAGTGTTGGTATCGAGGGCTAGTGGTGGTACTGTCAAAGAAGAGGGAGAGTGGCCATGTGTGATTTGCCACAAGGGCATCCCATCTTGTGCAGTGTTTGTGATAAGTGGGTGCATAAGAGATGTAATGGTATTAGAGGTAGACTGCGAGATAAGGCTGATTTCATATGTGCGATGTGTCGAGGAGAGCATGCGGAGGTTGTCAGTTGTGAAAGGATTGTTCTTGCTTGTGAATCTCTTGAGTGTGTGGAAGAGTTTTGTTTGGGAGACATGTTATGTTCTGGAGGTGGGGCTGGAGCTAGCTCTGTGGCTAGAGTGAGGAGTGGTTGGAGGAAGTACAGGGAACTGTTGCCACTCCTGATATTGAGAGACCTTTCCTTCCTTACTAAGAGAACTTTGTATGTGGCATGTGTTAGAAATGTAATGCTGTATGATAGTGAGACCTGGGCAGTAAAGGAAGAGGATATTCTCAGGCTCAAACATACAGGAATGACAATGATTAGGTGGATGTGCAGTGCATTCCTGAGTGCAAGGCCTGGGGGGGGGGGCTAGGTTTATGATGGAAGAGTTGAGAGGTAGGATGGGACTGGAGTGTAATGGTGTTGTGATGAGGAGAGGTAGATTGAGATGGTTTGGGCATGTGGAGAGGACAGGGGATGATAATTGGGTGCAGAAGTGTTAATATTAGGGGAAGGATAGTAAGAGGTAGACCAAAAAAGACCTCAGGTGAAGTCATTGAGTGTGAGCTCAGGGATAAGGGACTGAATAGGGAAGCTGCCTGAGGTCAAGCAGCATGGAGAGCCGCCATTAAGTAACCAAGGCTGACGCATACAAGCATGTTGGAGCCTGTAAAAATGACACGAATGAAACAGTACGGTATTGATTCAGTAGAGTAATACAGTTCATAGTGTACTGTGTATGCACCTAGTGTTGGCATCAGTGGAGGATATTGTACACAATGCAGTACAGTTCAGTGCACTTCATTCCATGTGGTCTAGTGGAAATCATTACGTGTATAGTAATATCAGAATCATAGTAGAGCACTAGGACACAAAGCACTAAGAGGCCACAAGCTGTGCAACAACAAGCAAGGCATGGGAGGCCACAGAGTAAGTCTTAGCTCTAGGGATTTGCCGCCACATGGTCACAAGAGCAGAGTGCCTAGATACGTCTTCACTGAACGAGATCCATGAGAGACAGTGTAGGCTCAGTGCGCTGGGGGCCACTCCTGCAACAAATTCTGATTGGCTGGCGTGTCGTGGGCGTTCTCATTGGCAGGTGCCTTATGGGTTTTTCCCGGGCGCCAGTTGGCTACAGCATACTAGCAATTGATACGTCTTGCATCCCGATATTGCATAGAACCATCGGTTACTTCCCGTTTTAGTGCTGGATATTGCAGAATTTTGCCAGATATTGCTTTAATAGAGCCGAGACAACAGCATCAGATACTGTGTTGGACTGGTTATTGCGACGACAGATAATTGAGAGTTTACTGTACCAAACTGTGAGATTAACAGAATTTAACAGAATTTAAAATTAAATCAGTAAGGTCTGTTGAGTATACAGTAAATTCTCAATTATACAGCGTAATTCAGCCAAGCCCCACGCCAGATATTGCATAGTACTGTACCTTCCATCGGTTCAGTGTTCAGTGCTGAGCTGGATATTGCTTTGTTATCTGTCTCAACTCATTATCCTAAAAACTTTCCCATGAGTAAAAGATGAAAATTAAGCATGAAATACAAAAAAAGAGCAGTGATAAAATACAGTAACACAGTGCCAGTTAGCTACTGCTTACGACCCAGTTGATGCACCTGAATACTGGATATTGCATAGAACCGCTGGTTACATCTCGTTTTGGCATCGAATATTGCATAATTTCACCAGATATTGCTTTATTAGAGCCAAGCCAGCAGCACCTGACATTGCGTTGGGCTGGATATTGCGACAAAAGAGAATTGAGAGTTTACTGTTTATGTATTGCTTTACCAGTTTTGTTTATTATCTTATTTAGCCACTTAATGCTTTATTCTTCTTAGCTCACTTTCTTGGCTTTCCACTTTTACATTCCATCACTCTTCATCAGGTACATCTAATATTACCAAGCAGAGGTTGTGATTGTTATAATTTCATTTAGGTCTTGCCATGTAATTTTCTTCATATATCTTCTGTAATACCAAGTAATGTAATGGTCTCTTGTCATCTCCTGAGTATGTGTGAACCTCCTTCTGCATATGAGTATTCTCAGCTAAATGGGGCTAGTTTTCAAAGGTACTCTTAAATTGGCTGGTTTTATAAAACCATCTGCCTGCAAGTATTAGGAATGCAATTCCTCATATTGCCATCCCAAACTTTCTGTCCTTCTCCTTCCTTTACACTTCCTCATATATACCTGTGGACTGTTACTCACTTGAATGATTGTGTTCAGGAACATTTGCTGAATGCATATAAGCTAGGTACACACACACATGTTAACACAGGTCACATGAACAAAGTGCTTACTGGCCAATGTTTAAACATCAAAATTATTTCCCTGCTGAGCGAATCTAGTCATAAAAGGCCATCACTACTTTTCTTGGGTTGTTGAAATACAACATGCTCTCTTTTTACAACTGAGATTCCTTCTTGAAATTAGTCATATAATGCATGATCCTATAATGAATGCATTGTTATAGAAATCATATAATCAGGGAAAATTACTGTATAACAAGAAATTAGGCATTGTATTTATCATTTAAACAACAAAATCATGGAATGAAAAAATTGTGCTACAGTGCAGGCCCCAAAATCCAAATACCAAATTTCCCAAAACACCAGTTTTCTGAAAAAAAATTTCAAGTATATTAATTAATAAGAGGAGAGGAAAAATTGTTGCTGCCTCAAAAATCATGTTTTTTAACTTCTGTGGTTACCGCCATGTTTACAAAGTGCTGCTGTAGTCACATTGACTCGTTGTTTAGCCAAGGTCATGAGCTTGCTTTGGCAAGTGCGACTCATTTTTTTTTAGAAGAGTTTGTAAGCTAACATGGAACAAGCACTAGCCTAAGCTAGCTCATGAGCTAACTATAGAGCAAGTCACACATGTAGCCAAGCTAGCCACAAGCTTGGCTATCCTGACTTTACTTGACCTGTCATCCACGTGGGTACTTTCGTCATTATTTGTTTTTCCACTGTGGACAAAACCACCATTTTTTTATCCAGAACTTGCACACTCAAACTTGGAAAACTGGCTTCAGAGAAGCATAGTAGTGATGATAGTGATTTCAGTAATAAGAAAAGAAAACATAAATTGTTAAATATCACTGAAAAATGAAAATCCTAAAGAAACTGGACAGAGATGTTGGAGCAAGATATGAGATAAGTATGGGATTGGAACTATAACTGTGTATGACATGAAGAACCAGCATGAAAAAATATGGAAATTTAATGCTGCATACAAAAATACAGGATCATTGAAAAATTGAACAAAAATGTGCCTCCATTGACCAGGTGCTATTTGAATGGTTTAAACAACATAGGAGTGAAGGAACTGCTATTTTCTGACCTTTACTGATTGAGAAAGCCAAGGAATTTCACAGAGAGTTTACTGTAATATCACTCTTTATTGAATGTTCCATTGGCTGACTGAACAGATTTAAACAGTGTCATGGAATAAAGTGCGTGAAGGCATTTTGAGGAAAAATGTCTGATGACAAGGATGCCACCAAATAAACTGTTCACGAATCTGCAAAATTAGTGACCAGTGAAAATCTCAGCCCTAAAATGCTGAACAAAAAGTATCACTTCAACCACTAACATATCAGCATATCAATGTCAAAAATATCTTGAGATCTGAAAACTTAAAATCACTAAACACAAATCTCAGCTGATTTTAGCTGCAACAGGTAGCTATACCAGCACAATGGCAACCAGTATGGTAATGATGTGCTCTTTCATGATTTGATGATACTGTACAACATAATTTGGTCTAGAGAACTGCTTTTATTATTATTATTGTTCACACGTAGGATAATTTATCTGTGTCTTCTTGGGCAGTGGAATGCTGGATGTGAAGAGTGATAACATAAGAGGCCTGCAGTTTAGAAAAAAAAAATAAATCATTGAAATCATTCATACAGGATATTAAATTGTAATATGAGTACAGTGATTGCTGAAAGGCATGGCAAGGGACTTGTAGATATCCACACATATGACTAATAGTCTTTCTATTTATCAATTTCCAGACGCCTCAATCCCGCACAGGGTGACTAATAGTAATGTAACTTTTTCAGTTTTCCAAAAAATCGTATTATCCGAAAGCTTTTAGAATCATGTCATGTAAAGGGTTTTATCCTAAGGTTATCAGTTGTTTTGAACTGTAATACATAGATTATATTTAAAAGATAATTTTAACACATAGACATTGCCTGATGTAGTCTTTGTTTCTTATTATCTGATTGGCACCCAGCGATTACTTGCTAGGAACATTTGTTGATTGTATTTTACTTTTCACTCATAAAACTCAGTTTTTGTTACTTTAAAGGTTAAAAATTATAAATTATTGTTTAGATTTGTAATGCACAGGCCTTGTTGTTGATAATATTGGCACACTTTGACTTGGGATGATTGTTAATCTGTGTAAGCCAACTCCATGCCTTCTTTACATAAGCACAGTTGTTAACTTTATAAAAGGGTTTTATTCATCCCTGTTTAGAGTACAACTCAACAGGTTGGACATAAGTACTATGTAGTCAGTGTCACCCTCTTTCATGTCCACTAGATCTGCAGACCAGAGAACTGGTTGAAATTAACAGCAGTGAAACTGAATCCCTCATCCATCATGCACTGGGTGACCTTATTAAAGGGGAGATCCAGAAAATGCTGAGGTACTGACATTGTGTGTGTGGGGGGGGGGGGAGACTGCAAGGGATACTGGATTGAGATATTTTAACTTGATGTTGACATGTCCAGGGAGATGGGGTCATCCATGACCATAGTGTGGATGGCAAGAGGCTCATGATAGCTGGGGCAAGAACAGGAAGTAACAGTGTGGGTGCCACTGCAGAAGAATGATAGAGGTCCCCATTAGACTCTCCACCAGAGGAGAGATCAAATGGGTGGAAATGACTGCAACATGAACAAAAGACTGTTCCTAAAGACTAGTGCATCATTACCAAACTGTTGGTAAGTGAAGCAGTGCAGAATGGGAAAGATATACAGTATGTGTCTTGGAACATTTTCTTAGGCATGTATCTCCTGAATTTCATGCATGTGACCTGAGATTTGACCACAGTTTAACTCTGCATGAGCTGGGAGGAGAGGCAGAAGATCTCCATCATCTAGGAGAAGCATTGCCGCAGGTGGCAGAGCTGGGGAAAAATTTCATTGTCTTTGAAACAGCCAAAACTGGTCTTTCCAAAGAAGAAATCAGTGGAGGCAGAATAGGTGGCCCTCAAAAATAGGCCAGTCCTTGAAGGAGGTAAGAATCTCAGGCGAAGGACTGACTTTCACGAGATGAAAACATGGCACTTGTCCAGCACCCAGAATTCACTTTCTCTGTAAAATTTTTCCCAAAGACTGGTAGTTGCTGCATTCGAGAGTTTTCTGGGGCTGACAAAGGCTGAGCTGTTGTCTACAGAATGTATAGTGAACGTGACCAAGTGCTCAACAGAGCCAGCAATAGAGAATAGAAAGGCAGTCTTGATATACAGTGATCCCTAGGCCAAAGCAAATTTCGTTATCAATGTCAGATGAAAATCTGCATTTTTGCCTTTATTGCGCATTGTTTTGGCTGAAAAATATCGTTACTGCACACCTGAGCTGGTTTTTGCTGACAATGATGATCCAGTGTGTGTAGTTACTGATGGCTTTGAGGGATTCAAAGATGAAGCCCAACTTGGAGTTAATCCCAGGGGATGGAGACCATTAACTCTGTACCGCTAAGCCTTGGAACTGCTTGCCTTAAGCAACTTCAGGTCTCCCTGTAATATGTTTCTTCCTTATTGTGCCATTTTCATCACTTTCTGTGAACTTAACCATGCCTGTGTGTGTTTCTGGCACTTACCATAACAGTATTTATGTCTTTAGTGGGTCTAAGTTGTCATAAAAGGGAAAATTTGGTATTGTACTTGGAGTATCTGGTACCATTTAGGATAAATCCCATAGATTCTGTGTATTAGTTATCATGCAGTTCCATTATCACGCACCATGTTTGGTACCAATTAAGCATGACAACTAAGGGATCTGTGTACTTCCTTGCATGTGATACCTCATTAGAGGCATTGTCTATGTTATCTCTGTTGGCTGCAATTTGCAACTCTGTGTGTAGGTGGAATCAGTCCCTAGTACCAGTGAGTGCTTCATGGTGGCATTGTGATTGTTTGATAGAGCAGCCATCATTGCTTTCAGTGTATTACTGATCCACTCCATCTCTGTAGTTCATGGAAAAATGGGAAATGGGCAACCACAGCTCACAGCACTGAAATACACTTCTAACACCACCACAATTACCACTTCATTGTTTTTGCCTCTTGAATTTCCAGGGCATACATTTTTTCCTTAAATGTGGGCTTCTCCTCTGGACTTGAGTTCTTTTTAACTTCTGCCTGCTCTTCCCAGCTTCTGCTTCTTGTTTAAAGATCTAAGTCAGTCATTGAGAAAGCCTCTGTGTTGTTAGATGTGATGGGATTTAACATTATCATCATCATCATCTCTGATCTCTTGTTCCCTTCTAGGAACCCACAAAGAGGGAATTGGCTTGACAAAACAGGATGGTTGAATCTGGAATGTGGTAAGGAGAACTGGTACTTTTTTTCTTTTTTTTCCAGCCCCCATCATGCCTGGCCCAGCAGACCCATTGACAGCAGGTAAGCAGCTACCCCTGTGGAGTCATCACATTGGTTCCATACACTGATGATGCTGTGTTTGCAGTTGGGTGTGGCATGTGGCTTGCAGTACTTCTTAATGTGGGTTATGTTTTATGGACCTATTCTGCAAGAGGTGCAAGTGTCATCTGTTATCACTCAACCCAAATCAAAGCTGGTAACTGAAGAGGGCAGGTGATGTCCTGATCTGATCCTTGCTAAGTGAACTTTATCAGCTTTATTTAACCCTTCGTACGCCATGTGAGGTCAGATTGACCCCAATACAGTTTTTAAATGATGCCGTTCTGCTCATTATCACCCGCCTCTAGAGGACGGAGTGATAATGTTTTTGCCCACCTCTGTGTGTCTGTTGGTGTGTGTGTGTGTGTGTGTGTGTGTGTGTGTGTGTGTGTGTGTGTGCTCCCATTATATCTGATGAACAGCTTGAGCTATCAACATGAAACATTCAGGGCATCAAGATATGGCCAAAAATCTTGGCCGAGTCCAAAAATGGGCACTCGGGGTCAAGGTCAAGGTCACCAAAATTGCTGCCAAAGGTCATCTAGTTTTTATTGCCTGCCTTTAGCACCATTACATCTGAAATACCAGCACCAAGGGGAGACCACAAGGGGGCATGGAAAGGGCCTGAGCAAGACGGGCATACGTCCCACGCCATCATCCGCGCCTCTTCCCCTCAACGGAACCAGCGGGAGGTACGCCGCTCCGCTGCACTACTCTCTACCCAGACCAGCACTCGCCAGGATCAGGCTGGGACTAGTTTAAGCATAGTCTCAAGTAGGACCGCGATGACGCCCACCGTGCTTGTTGGGGAAGGAACGTCCACCATACTTCCCTCACCTGCAGCCCCTGCTGGGAGCAGGACTGCGGCAATGCCCACTATGCTCGCTGGGGAGAGGATGGCCACTGTACTTCTCTCACCTGTAGTCCCAGGGCAAGGCAGAAGCGTGGCAATGCCCACCGTGCCTGTCAGGGAGAGAATGTCCACCATACTTCCCTCATCTGCAGCCCTCACAGGGAACAGGACCGCGGCAGTGCCCACCGTGCTTGCCGGGGAGAGGACGGTCACTTCACTCCTCTCACCTGTCCTCCCAGGGCAAAGCAGAACCGCAGTGGCACCCAATGTGCCGGTCGGGGAGGGAACATCTACCGTACTTCCCTCATCTGCAGCCCCCATAGGAAGCAGGACCGCGGCAACGCCCACCATGCTCACTGGGGAGAAGACACCCACCATACTCCTGTCACTTGTCTTCCTAGGGCAAAGCAGAACTACGGTGGTGCCCACTGTGCCCACCGAGAAGGGAACGTCCACCATACTTTCCTCATCTGCAGCCCCCACAGGGAGCAGGACCATGGCGACGCCCACTGTGCTCTCTGGGGAGAGGACGGCCACTGTCCTCCTCTCACCTGCAGTCCCAGGGTCTAGTGGAACCACTGCAGCACCCACCATGCCCACCGGGGAGGGAACATCCACCGTACTTCCCCCGTCTGCAACCTCCTGCGACCCCTACCGAAGGCAACGCCTCTTGCTCGCCTCACTTCTCCAGAGGCCGAGTGGGACTCCCCTCTCACCCTCCCCACACCCCAAAGGGTAAAGCTAGCTCCCCAGCAGAGTCGCAGCTGGAGAGGGTCTGGAGCGGCCCCATGGTGAGCTTGGGGATACGCTCGCTGCACCTAGCGCCCCTATGTCACCCGTCGCTGCCGGACTCCCAAAGGAAGAGACACTGCAAGCAGCCCCTGACGGCTTCTCGACAAAGGTGAGGCTGCAGACCCCAGCCATTGAGGGACACCGGACTCCCGGCCGAGACCTTCCCAGGCCAGGCGGTGAGCCGTCCTCCACCAAGGGCAGGCACAAGGCAGCACGCCTACTCACCCTGTTTGGCCCCAGTCCTGAGGGATGACTCACTCACCGAGGCCCCTCTAGGGAAAGGCCTCCCTCTATGCCTCAGCATAGAGAGACAGTGGTCCCGTGCCCCATCAAAGAGCACACGCCTGACGGGACCCCTCCCACTCTTGGGTGACACCTGCAGCTACCCTGTCACCTGTAGTCACAACTCTTGTCCTTTGTGTCCACTATAGTGTGTATAATCTGCCCATTTGTATTGTGCCCAGTACTGTATATTTGTATGACAATATATATGTAAGAGTGATTGGCCTGTGTTTTTGAGCCCTGTTCCTGTGGTTGCATGCTCTAGGCCCTGGGGACACGGTGGCTCAGAGGTAGAGCATCGAGCTCGGGACCGGGGGATCGTGAGTTCGAGCTGCGCCCGGAACTGCCATGCCGGGAGGGGTAGTGCCCTCCTGTTACCTAGCGGGGCTATATGATCTCATTTTAAGGTCTAGCTCGGGGGATTCTTTAATCCCTTTTAATGGTCTAGGCCCGGTCTTGAAAAGGACCCCAAATCAGTTCCTCGAACTCAGGGAGCAAGAGGTTGAGCCTTGAATACATAGCATAACACTGGTGCCTATCGGTGGTTCTAGATCCAGTCAGAGAGCAACGAGGAACGAAAGGGAAAATCTAACAATATGGCAGCCAAACCACACATACAATTGCCAAAATTCAATCCTGAACAGTGTGACATAGACACGTACATGTGCATGATTAAACCACCATTGGACATCGGATTCGAGCACGACAGGGAGAAGGTAGCAGTAAGTCTACCCCCACCTGGGAAAAGCAGTCCCAAGCATCGCCATGAAGATCGTCCCGAAGCTGACATGGGTGCAGTTCACACGAATCGTGACTCAAGCAGTCATGCCATCACTAGGGAAAGTCGTCGCTTTATCCCAGCTCGACACCCTCAACTACGTTGGCAACTTAAACGACATGCTCAACCAGGTCATGCTACTCATCGCCGATGCGGCCATCTGGGAACAACACATCTTCAACATCCTGTTGAGGATCCTCCTCAGCACCATAAGAGAACATTTTACAATCTGTGACCCAACAGGACACCTTGACAGGGATGTCCAGCTAGTCAGGCGCCTTCTTGCTGTTCGCACCACCCCACAACACATCGGTGCGGTAAGCAGAGTCCCAACTCAAAAGTCACCACACCCCAAACCACGGACCCCCCCCACCCACACAGTTCCTTCAACACCACCCACTATACCCAGGGCACTCCCCACCAGGAGGTGCCCCGCCCCTAAGGAGAATACCAACCTCATCTCCATTAACCCATGGGAATTCTCTGCCTGTATTCACCGTTGCCCTATTCATGACATACGTGAACAACTGAAAGCTGCCCAGCGCAGACCAACTACCCAAGGGTGCCGCAAGGTCTCCTTCATAGAAGAAGAGTGGGCCAAGGACAATAGCACCATCCGCTGACTATGCTGATTCTGGGGAAGTAGAGCTCGAAGAAAGACACCCCACACCAGTTGGATTTTTTAGGACCGTCCCTGCACCACCCCAAGGTGGCGGGGGCCACCTCACATAAATATCGCCCCCCAGTCTACGACAAGATGAGACTGAATGGGGTGAAAGCGAGGCTACTGGTTGACACGGGAGCGGCCAGATCCTGCCTCTGCAGTCATTTCTACTCCTGCCACACCACAGCTTTTGGCCCACTTCTCCTCACTTCAGCTTACCTCATAGATGCAAGGGATGGCCCCCAGCCTATACGTGGGGAAACCCTAGCCTTGCGTGCTAATACTCACCAGAAAGTATCAGCCCAGCACTAGTTCATCATCTTCGACTCGACCTGTCGTGCTTATGATGGCTACTTAGGGTGGACCTCCTGCAGCAGTTACACACCAACATCGACTGTCACAAGTGACGCCTCCACTTCCAGAAGTCTCCAGACCCCCCTCCCAGCTACGCTGCACATGCATACCCGCACCTTCTCCCTCTTCCTGCTTTCCCCTTGCCATGTCCTCTACCTTACCCCCTATTGTCCCTACCCTTCCCGCTCCTCCACAAACCACTTTTCCCGCAACCATCTCCTCCCCCTTTCCTAACCCCCCCCCCCCCAGCATGAGGCCTGGCTCCACCTGAACGGGCCCACCGGAACCTCCATCCTCATCTCTCCGAACCTGCCCTCTGGAACCGTCTCCTCCTGTCTACTATCCCCCACCTTCCTCCCCCCCTCACCTCGGGGCGGTATTCATCGCCAATATTTCCACCACTCCTCTCACCCTCCCCAAAGGATTAGTGTCGGTGAAATAGAAGAAGCTGAACCGTGTGCACCCCCCCCTCCTCCCCTGCCACACTTCCCCCCCTACCAGAGCACCTCTCACCACCCCAGGCTGACAGCCTCCGACATCTCCTCCTGGACTTCCAAGACCTTTTCTCGTCAGGACCGGCAGACATCGGCCACAACACGTACCTGGCACATGAAATCCACACCACAGGGCCACCTATTCGCCAACCATCTCGAAGGAAAAACCTCGAGCAACAGGCTGAGGAAGACTGGCAGGTCCACGCAATGCTCGATGCCAGCGTTATATCCCCATCCACCAGCCTTTGGTTCTCTCCAGTCGTCTTAGTTAAAAAGAAAGATGGCACCATGCGCTTCTGTGTGGATTACTGATGACTGAACAACGTGACCACAAAAGATGCCACCCCCCCTGCCCAGGATAGGCAATTCCCTCGACTCCCTGTACGGAGCGTCCTGGTTTTCCACCTTGGATCTCCAATCAGGATACTGGCAAGTCCCTGTACACCCGGAGGACATAGGGAAAAACAGCTTTCTCGACCAGCAACGGGAAGCATTATGAATTCAACGTCCTCCTCTTTGGACTCTGCAACGCCCTTGCTACATTTTCCCGGCTGATGGAGTCAGTTCTCATTGGCCTCACCTGAGAAATCTGCCTGGCATACCTTGATGATGTCATCATCTTCAGCTGGACATGGGCCGACCACCTCCAGCGCCTCAAACAAGTCTTCACCCGAATCCGACAGGCAGGGCTTAAGCTCAGGCCGTCGAAATGCGTCCTGGCTGAACGGTCCATCTCCTTCCAAGGACAATCTCCAAGGAAGGCAGAGCACCTGACCCCAACAAACTGCATGCTATCGCAGACCTCCTCCCCCTACCACGAGATGTCCACGAAGTCCGTGCCTTTATTGGGCTCACATCCTACTACCGGCGCTTTGTGAAAGGGTTCGCCAACATCGCGAAACCCCTCCACGACATGACGAAAAAGGGCGAGGTGTGGATGGAACTAGCTCTGTGGCTAGAGTGAGGAGTGGTTGGAAGAAGTTCAGGGAGATGTTGCCTGTCCTGAGACTGAGACGGCTCTCTCTCCGTGCTACGAAATCTTTCTATGCGGCATGTGTTAGGAGTGTAATGCTTTATGGTAGTGAGACCTGGGCAGTAAAGGAAGAGGATATTCGCAGGCTCAAACGTACAGAAATGACAATTATTAGGTGGATGTGCAGTGTGTCCCTGAGTGTGAGGTCTGGGGGGCTCAAAACTGACCCCTGGTGCACACCAACATTCACGGAAAACTCATCACTCAAATCTCCATTCATCCTCACCTGGGTGCAAGTACTCACATACATGGCCATAATCACCCTAGCCAGGCACTCCTCAATCCCAAGCTTTCTCAATGCCCACTTCACCACCTCTCTAGGGACCATGTCAAAGGCCTCCAAATCAACGAAAATACAGTACAGATCCCTTTTCTTTCCTGGATATTTTTCCTGATGCTGTCGAACAGTGAATATGGCATCAGTGGTCCCTTGCCTGGCATGAACCCAAACTTCATCTCATCAATATTCACTCTTTCTCTAATCATACCTTCTAGAACTCTCTCCATTACCTTCATTATCTTGTCTAAAAGTTTTATGCCTCTATAATTTCCTCTTTCCAGGGCATCATCCTTCCCCCTGTACACATTTACATTTACACTCTTCAGCCAGTCATCTGGGACAACACAGTCATATACAATCGTATTTATCAGGTCAGTGACTAACCTGACTCCTATATCTCCTGAGGCTTTCAACATTTCAACAGTCAGCCCAGACGCACCTGCTGCCTTCCCCACCTGCATCCCGCCTATTGCCCTTCTCACAGTAGCATCGTCAAAGGCCATGGGCCAAACACTGGATCTGCATGTTCCAGACCTTTCCTGTCCCAGTCAAACTCATCATTCATCAGTCGGCTGTAGTGCTCTCTCCCTGCGTCTTTCATATCCCCATTATTCATCATTACCCTTCCTTCGTAATTTTTCACACACTGCTCACCTATGATATCCCCATTCTCCCCCATTAGCTGATTTGGCACCTTAAAAATCATAGTCTTCCCTTCCACTCGATTTAGGTTATCAAGTCTCTGTGACTCAGACTTAGCCCTGTAAACCTATTTTCTAGCCCTACGGATGGCAGCCAATTATTCTTCTCTGTTACCACCCTTCTTCCATTCCCAGAAAAGCCTTATTTTCTCCTTAACTGCAGCTTCTACACCCTCATCCCACCATCAAGTTACTTTATGTTTTGGTGAGCCTCTTGTCCATCCACATACTGAATCAGTAACTATCAAGAGATTGCTCTTGAGGGCTCTTTACTGTTTATTAACATTTCTGTCAACGTCTCCCTGTTCAGCCACCACTCTCCTCATCTCGCTATAGAAAGCTTCCCTTACTGCTTGTTTTTTCAGCTTCCATATTTTCGTGCTGGATGCATAGGGCCTCTTTTTCATCATCTGCTCCTTAAGCACCATATCACACTATCAATAACTTGTGCTGCTGCACACACTCCTCGCTCCATTTAACTTTAACATCTCTCACTAACTTCCTATCAGCCCTCCTGACCAGGAAATATTCTATCTGGCTGTTATTTCCCCCTGACTCGTATGTAATCAACCAACTCTCTCTTTTCCTAAAATGTGTGTTGCACACAATCTTGTTCATTGCCTCCCCAAACTCGAGTATCCTTTCCCCTTCCTCATTTCTTGTCCCATATGCACAATCCCCATGTTCTCTTTCATATCCTTGAGCTGTTTCTCCTATGTAACCATTTAAGTCCCCTTTCAAAAACTACAGTCTCATTCCCCGTACCACTTACTACATGTATTAAGTCATCCCAAAATCCATCCTTCTGTACCTCATCCAAGCCTGCCTGTGGGGCATACGCCGATATAAATGCAACCATTTTCCCACCGAACAAAATTTTCACTACTCTTATCCTATCACGTACTGTCATAACATTCCTTACATATTCCATCCATTTCTCTCCAACCAACACACCCACACCACCATATCCGCCTGTCCTACCCTGCCCAAACAACTTATAATAACAATCCCTCCCAGCAGTCTTTCCGGCTGGTCCATCCCTCTACCGGACTTCCTGCACACATCCCATATCCACCCACCTCCTACTCAATGTCTCAACCACTTCCCCCGCTCTACCCCTCAAACTTCCAACATCCCACGATGCCACTCTGATCCCCCTGGGTGATTTAGTGTCCTCAAGCTTGCTTTGAATTTCATTCTTTAACTTGGTCATTATCAGTATAAAATTAACATTAATGGAACAATCTGACCGAAACTTAACAAATTAATTACACTGTCCTGGCCGAGAGGCCCTCGCGCTTGATACGTACACACGCTAGCACTGAGCCAGAGAGAATCCCTGCTTTATCTGCAAGCAACGTGGTCTTTTATAGGCCCCATTACATCACTCTTTTCTCCCCTTGGTGATTAATTTGGTCAGTTTCGAACACACGGTAGCGTAGCATCGGAGGCCACCACTAGGGACCCTGCGGACCACAACGAACAGGTCATCCCCGGGATGTAAGGACTAGGACGCTGTCAGCTAACCAACAACATCATTGCCCACTAAGCCTTGCCTCACATCCCACACCGCTGCCAATCAATGTAATGACCGAAATGAAACTTAATAATTTAATAAGTTGTCAGGCCGGGATTCGATACACCCCATTACACCACTAAGGACACCAGCCTAGCAGTCCAAGTCATGTTGGTGTTGGTGGTCGATGAACTGATGCATGACCTGGTGGATGATATACGAGTACCTGCTGGCATGGCTGCGGTTGAGGACAATGCCAACACCAGTGATGTATCATCATGTCAGTGGCACTTAAAACTGTCATGCATGGCCTGGTGGGTGATGTACCTGCTGGCATGGCTGCAATTGAGGACAATGCCAACACCAGCGACATCATGTCAGTGACACTCGAAACTGTCACCACCTCTAGCTTTCCATATGTCATCCCTAACAAGCTCAGGGCCTTGCAGTGGAATGTGCAAGGAGTCAGAAGCAAGCGACTGGAAATCACCAAACTTGTCGTCAGGAAGGAGACTGACATGGTTTCTAGAGGAGGCTGTTGCACTGGATGACGGGAATCTAAAGTTGGTCTCATGCAATAATACATAAAGTACAAAAATCATATGAAGCTGGTTTGGGAGGTAAGAGAGTCTCCTTGGTTCGTGTTTGATAGGGAAGTCATATGTGGTAGTTCATGCAATCATCATATTATTTTTAGTCTACTTTGATGCTGGTTTATCTTGTTCCAAGATATGAATAATGCAGGGAGCATCACTATTTAGTGGAAAGAATATAAGCAGAACAAAGTGGTAATAAAAAAAAAAGAGAGAGACAGAGAGAGAGAGAGCATGCTCAGACAACACATTAATACTGCATTCAAAATGTTACCTTGATGTGTAGCCTTATTCTGCATCATTTCTTCCCAGTCTCACATACAATTTATTGTACATGTGAAGTTTGATCTAATCAGGATCAGGCATTCATGAGATAATGCCACAACCTGGACTTTGACCTTGACTCGACCTTCGACCATTGATTAATCTGCATGAAGGTTCAATAATGTCTTTCCAAACCCCCACACAGTGTACACCCACGCACAAAAGTTCCTTCCATCAACCAGGGGACAGGGTAATCTGCCCCTAGAGGTCAGGTGACTCAGGTTAATCCCACACTATCTCCCAACTCCCCCTCCTTACCCCAACCAGGGCACTGATTTGTTAGCGGGATGGATCGGTGATATGAATCGGTGCTCAATCTCACTTCTTCTAACTGTCTGTCTATTGCCAGACGCTTTAATCCCGTAAGGGGTGGCCACAAACAAATTGCCTCCGTGTCACCCGGTCCCCCGCCATTTCATTGCCCTGCTCCCAGCTCACACATCCCTCTCTCATATACCTCTCCACTTCATCCCTCCATCTCACCGTTGCCCCCCCCCTACCCCCTCCACCTCATTCACATATACTCTCCTAGTTAGTCTGTCGCTCCTCATCCTCTCCACATGGCCAAACCACTTCAACGTATTTTTCCGAACGCTTTCTATCACATCCACATATCACGTCTTGTCGCATGTAATGTTACTTTCATTTATCCTACTATTAAGTGTATTATCACGCGGCTAGATCCAGACTCAGTTCCATGAGAAGTAATTGTGTCAGAGTTTTAGCAGAAATCAATAAAATGACCCTAGCGTATAGAGTCTGGTTTCCAAATATCTATCCAACGTCTAAATGATATACTAAAATCCAAGTATTAGCAACAATTTATGTGATTACTGACAATGAAAAATTTATCGACTATCTTACTTCTAAGATGGAACACATTCTATACATTTCTTCTTTCTCTGATATTTCCATTCTAGGAGATTTCAATGTTCACCACCACCTTTGTTTCTCCTTTCCTTTCACTGATCCACCTAGTGAACAAGCCTACATCTTTTTTTTATCCTTAATGACCTAGAGCAACTTGTACAGCACCCTACCCGTATCCCTGTCCCTCTTGGAGAGAGAGTTCCAACATACCTGACCTCTTCCTTATATCTACTGTAATCCTTCTGTTTATGCTGTTAATCTTTTCCCTCCGTTGGGCTCCTCCGATCACAACCTTGTCACCTTAACTTGTCCTATCACTCCAGTACGGCCTGTGGACCCTCCAAAGAAACGTCGGTTGTGGCACTTCGGAGCGCTGATTGGGAGGCCCTCAGGAAGTATTTCTTTGATTTTACCTGGAATCATTATTGCTTCCACGGCAGAGAGACATCTGAATGTGCCTTGAACATTACGGAGGTTATTCTCTCGGGCAAGGAAGCATACATTCCTTTCTCATATCCTTTGACTAATGCAAAAAAAAAAAAATGGTTTAATCACGCTTGTTTTAATGCTGTCCACAACAAAAAGGCCTATAAAAGGTGCCGAAGCCAACCCACTCCTGAAACTCACCTCTTTTATGTTTCTGCCCGGAATCGTGAAAAATCTGTTTTTTGCTCTGCTAAAAATAGTTTCATCCGTACTAGATGCTCTGAATTCTCCAACTCGAATTCTTCCCGCTCCTTCTGGCGCCTTCCCCAAAACCTTTCTAACAACTCTACCTCATCATCCTTCTCTCCTCTTTTCCATCCCGTGGGCTGTATAGCTAATTCTTATGCTGACAGAGCAGTACTCTTCGCTCAGACTTTCTCCTCCAGTGTCACCTTAGACGATTCAAGCGCTGTCCCTCCATCGCTTCCCGCTCTGACTTCCTCATGGCTGACATTAAAATTTCTTCAAATGGTGTATTTTCTACCATCACTGGTCTCAATACTAAGAAGGCATATGGTCCCGATGGGGTCCCTCCTCTTGTCCTCAAGAACTGTGCTTCTGTGCTTACACCCTGCTTAGGTAAACTCTTTTGCCTTTGTCTATCAACTTGTACCATTCCTTCATGCTGGAAGTTTGCTCTCACTCAGCCTGTCCCAAAGAAGGGTGGCCATTCCCAACCCTCTAACTATCGCCCAGTTGCTTTAACATCCTGTGTCTCAAAAGTTTTCGAGTCTATTCTTAATAAAAATTTTTTAAGCATCTTTCCCGTCACAACCTTCATTCCGATCGTCTGTATGGGTTCCTCCAGGGACGCTCCTCTGGCGACCTTCTCATCTATCATTCAGACCCCTGGTCATCCTCCTTTAGGGACTTTGGCGAAAGTTTTCCATTGCACTTGACATCTCAAAGGCTTTCGATCGAGTCTGGCACTAATCCTTCATTTCCAGACTGACTTCTTTCGGTTTCTATCCTTCTATCTGTGCCTTCATCTCTGTCTTTCTTTCTGGTCGTTCTATAGCTGCTGCTGCAGACGGCCACCGTTCTTCTCCTAGAGCTATCAATGGCAGTGTTCCTCAGGGCTCTGTCCTATCACCAACTCTCTTTCTTTTGTTCACCAATGACCTTCTTAGCTGTACAGTCATGCTCCCTAATTTAGACCCACCCCGACCCAAGCCCAGAGCTGAGGGAGGCAGTAGCCACGGCTCTTAAACGAACGCGTTTATTTATTAAGAAAAATAATATATTTGGGTCTTATCTTTTTTTATGCCCTATGTTTTCTAAAATCTACTGTCTAATACCGTCCAGTATTGTCCTTTTCAGTGAATGATTGTTTCATAAGAGGTGAGGGTGGAAAGGAATGCAGTAAGGTAGAGAATGAGTGTTGGATGCAAGAGGGAACGGTGGGGGATTGATGGGTTGAGGGGGGGGGGGGGCTAGTAAACGCGTTCGTTTAAGAGCCGTGGCTACCGCCTCCCTCAGCTCTCGGCTTGGCTCGGGGTGGGTCTAAATTAGGGAGCGTGACTGTACATCTAATTCTATCCACTCAAACACTGATGACTCCACCCTTCACCTTTCCATTCCCATCCCACCGCGTCCATCTCAGCAGTTACTTCAACAAACAAGGGATGAGGCTAAGGCACACCTAATGTCTGACTTGGCTCATATCTCTGACTGGGTAAAATTAATCTTGTTTTTAATGCATCAGAAACTCAGGTCTTACATCTATCAACCCGACATATTCCACAGGAGTATCTTCTAATTTTTAACAATATCCAGCTTAATCTTGCATCATCTTTAACCTTATTTGGGGTTTCATTCTCTTGGGATTTATCTTGGAAAGAACATATTACCTCTTTCGTAAAATCTACTTCCAAGAGATTAGGTGTGCTAAACCGACTCCGTGCCTTCTTTACCCCTGCACAGCTGTTGACTTTATACACGGGTTTTATTCGCCCCTGTGTAGAGTAAAACTCCACGTGTGGGGAGGCTCCCCACATACAGCTCTTCTCAACAAGGTGGAGTCAAAGGCATTTAATCTCATCAACTCTCCTCTTACTAGCTTCCTTCAATCTCTGTATCTTCACTGTACTGTTGCATCTTTATCTTTTTTCTATTGCTACTTCAGTGGTCACTGCTCGTCTGAAGTGTCTGCTTGCATCCCTCTACTGTTACGGCGGGTGAATAGTACCTGTCTAGCAACCAATTCTCATCCCTTTTCTGTCCGAGAGTTAACCGTTACTCCCAGTCCTTCTTGTATACTACAGGTGAACTCTGGACCTTTCTCCCTCTGTCTGTATTTCCTACTGCCTATGATCTCCAGTCATTCAAACGCAGTGTGTCCAGGCATCTCGAAATTAACAGTTCTTGAATTTGGCTCTCTTATCTTGTTTTTTTCTTTTCTTGAAGGGGACAATTTACAGGCTCTTGGCCTTTGGTTCCATCTTCCTTGCATAAAAAAAAAAAGTCCCTCTCCTGCCCTGTCATCGGGGGAGCTGTATATCCACCCACCCACTCATCCACCTACCCACTCAACCCGTCCATCACAACCCACTGACCTCACCCCGGCCACTCACCCTGCCAAGACACCTGGTCCACCCATCCAGCCCACCGATCCCGGCCATCCCACCCCGCTAACTCACAAATGGCACAGACAAAGCTCACCCAACAATGCCAATCAACACATCGACCCTCTCACCTACCCACCTTGAACCGATCCAACTACCCAACCCACCAACCCTACCACCCACCCAGAGCACCCCGTCCACACAGTATTCTCAGCCACCCTGGCGACCCACGTGCCCACTCATCCTGGCTACCCACTCTGCATCTGCCCACACATTCTGACGACCTACCTTGACCACTAATCCCTACCACCCACCCTGCTCACCCAACAATGCCATCCATCATATACCCACACAACCCATCCACCTCCCCTTGAACACTCACCCTGCCCACCCACTCCATCCTGCCCACCCACCCATCCTATCCATCACCTGCACCCACCGACCCACCCTCCCATCAAAATGCTCAACCACCCTTCTTACTCAACCCCATTTTCTCCTCCATCCCATTCACCCATTCGACCCCACTCATCCATCGAGAGTATCCCATCCAAACTTAACTTTATTGACCCCTCCCCGACCACCCACATTTCCAGCGACTCTCCCACCCAGCTCACCAAACGCATCCACTCACCAATCCATCTATCCCTAAAACCCAGCCACTCCACACACCACACCCAACAACCTCCCACCCCCACCTTTACAAACCATCCTTCCCACCCACCCTGGAGATGCTCCGAATTACCACACCCTGCTGCAACTCAACCTCATAAACCCCACCCACGCAGCAACTGACTCCAAAACACACACACACACACACACACACACACACACACACACACACTGGTCGATCGATCATATAACCCCACTAGGTGACGGGAAAGCACTACCTCTCCCAGCAGGGCAGCTACCCGGGCACGGCGAGAACTCTTTTACCCTTCGGTCTAAAGTCAGGAACTCTACCACTGAGCCACC